>JAUMHH010010181.1:0-10848 GCA_032359455.1 Chlamys rubida
TAATTGGTATTTAACACTGAATCCGGACTTGATAATAAATTTGTTAAAACCACAAACATTTGGGAATTAAACTGGGTTCATACCTGAAATGGACCCAACATATTGAAAATATTTATAAAAATACCTCAAAATTGGAGCGTTGCGAAAATTAATATTATATTATGTCGTTAAACTTTGAACAAAATTTTAAAATCTGTTGTTCTGCCCTTGCAAGCGTGCGACTGTGAGCAATGGGATGGTTGTTCCCGAGTCTATGCAGATTGATTGGAAAGTGTTCAATTGAAAGCTGCACGCATCGTCATGGCAATGCCATCATATACAAGCAGAGAACCCCTCTACTTCGAAACTGGATGGGAAACATTAGCACAAAGAAGAAAATGCAGAAAACTTACATATATTATACAATAATTAACAATTGGACCCCTTCTTACCTACAAGATATTGTCTCACCCAAAGTTTCATCTGTAACAACTTATGATATGAGAAATTCTAATAAGTTCAATTTACCATCCAATAAATTACAATCTACAAACAACTCCTTTATACCCTCCACAACTAGCCTATGGAATGATCTTGACACTGTTATCAAAAAAGACTTTACTCTCAACATATTCAAATCTATGCCAAAATTGGAATATAAAACAAATGAATTTGAACAGCATTATCTTGCTGGTGATGGAAACCAAATATCCTCATGACTATACTTAGACACCATTGTAGTAATTTAAATGATGACATGAATAAGCTACCTTAATTAATTCTTCCAAATGTACACGAGGGAATCCAAAAGAGAATGCTTTCATTTCAATCTCATCAAATTTTATTGACAAGATGCATAGTCAATTGGATAGAATAACAGGCAAAGCCTATATAAATTATCTCCGTCAATGAATGCTTTATTCTGTTTCCCCATTTTCCAATGAATATATAAAACAAAGAGAAACTTTTTTTTTTAAATTGTATAACATTTCTTCCCTTGAGTTTGGCTAAGCTACTCTGGAAGTGAAAGACTGTAGAAACACTCTTGCATACCCAACGATACATCTTAGACACAAGAAGGTTTAATTAAAACTTATTTATATTATTATCATAAAGTTCTGTATTAAATATAATTTAATTTTATGTAGTAGTGTCATTATTTGTCAATATTGCTTTTAATATATTTGTGGTATTTAGCTATACGCGTTCGTATGTAACGGAAATCAGCCTTCCGTGTAATTTTGTACGTAACGCATTGCGGCAAAATTTTAGCGCGCGCGCGGAAATAGCACGTGCAAATGCGAGTAAAGTACGGGGCGGATGTGATGTAATGTGTTGTAAACCTGTTTGTCCAGTACGTATTGTCTATGTATAGTATTCCTAGTGTTGAATGTTGGGTAGTTTACCTGGCGCACTGGTCACTTTGAACAGAGCGGCCAGAGCGAACACAGCTTATACTTGCACCAATACGTACAGTACTTTACCTAGCCAGCATAGGAATCGAAAGATGTAGCGGGCACTAGAGCCAAAAGCACTAAACGTAAGTACCCGTGTATAAAATATTAGTGTAATTCATTATAGTATCTATTGAATAATATATTTAATTAACGTAATATTTTTGTTTAAAAGAAAAGTTAATATTTTGAAGTCTTTATAAATTTAGATATCGGGCGTGGTCAATTTAGTAGACAAGTGATTTCGAAGAAGCAAGTTTTTAATATATGTGTATATTGTTTCCTTTTTATAGTGTTTACTGAACGAGTCAGACTGAGGACTCGGCGGACTTTGTTCCGAGAAAACCCTCTTCACATTGAAGAGGTGGGTATTTTATATATTTGGTTCAAGGTTCATGGTTCATAGTGGTCGACGTCTTCGTAAGCATAATACATTGCTTCTGTTGACGCTTCTTCATAGTTGTTCACATATGTACAGGTTGCGCAGAGGACGCGTATACAACTTATATTACATATTAGTAGCACGATGGTAAAAACGTGATTGGATTATTGACCCAATGCTTATTGAGTCTAGATTTAAAAACATTTAAGGTTGGGGAATCTACCACAATTGTAGGGAGTTGATTCCAAATATTTACAATTCTATTTTTAAAAGCATGTCCCCTAATGTTGGTCTTATAATACCATTTTTTTCAGTTTTTTCGAGTTTCTCCTCGTATTGAGGTTGTCGAAGGCAGGGATGATTTGTTGGTTAGTTATATCTATGGTGTTTATCAGCTTATAGATTTCTACCATAGCAGCTCTTAGTCTTCTATACTCAAGTGATGGTAGCCCTAGCCGACGAATACGTTCAGGGTACGAGAGATCTTTTAGGGATTGAACTAGTTTGGTTGCCCTTCTTTGAACATTTTCTAGGGAGATTGGTCTTTTTTTTCAGTATTGGTGACCACGTAGTTACATGTACATGTACAACATGAAGACCTAAAATAAAACTATAACGTTATTTTGTTGTACTTTCACTTTACGTTATTTTCCCATTTGATATGATGTTAAGACACTTCTTCATTAAAGTTTCTCTGCTTCATTTTTCGTCCTATTAACATGAGTCTGGTATAGAGGAATTTGATAATTCCTGAACCGGAATGAACATGTCTTACGAGATTCTACTTCTACCAAATGCGAGTCAGACTCAGCTTGCAGACTCCTGCATTTTATGTTGGTGATACATCTTGATGTTTCTCAGAATTTTATCCATGATAAATTATTTGGCCGAAATAAATTCTTCAAGCAAAATGTGAACATAGGATTAGGTATGACGTAAAAAATATTTTTTGTGCAGAGCTTGGTCAAAAATTGATAAATCATGAATAATTTGATATATGGTATAACAGACGACTTTGATTATATCAATATTACTAACAGAAGTGTGTTAGCTGGTATATAGAGGACTGTAATTGTCCTGAACCAGAAATAAACTTATATTTAACTTATCGTATATAGCATTACGGTCGCCTTCTAAGCTTCACACTAGAGGGAATTTCCCTTTAGCTCATGTCCAGTGGTAGCCTACCACTAGTATTACTACTAGTGCATCTGTCTAAGAAGTCACGGGTCATGGGTTCGATCCCCGGTGGAAGCACACTACTCTCTTTCCTGTTACAGAATATCGTAACACTGGCGTGAATAAATCTCCAGCTGTGTACAATTTTTTTATCGAAATTGGAGTAAAAAATAAAGTTGTGAAAATTTACTAAAACATTGAATTAACGTAGAAACCAATGGGGAAATAATTACAACATAACATGAAAGAATTATATACGATCACTGTATATGAATGAGAGAGATCGGCCATATTGGATTTCATCCCCTTGGAAAACTAATTAAAGTTATCATACAACGTATGTACCCATCTTACTTTTGAAATGGATAGAAAAAGAAACACACTTTATGTTTAGGCCTTAAAGCTTAGTTATATACATATATTTATAATATAATTTCTAGACAATTGATTTAACATTTCTGTGGACTATTTATATTTAACTATCATATACATGTATTGAGCTTTCATTCATGAAACTCAAATTCATTTGTTTGTTGATGTTTTTTGCATCTTTTAAACATTTTAACTTTTTTGTTAGCTTGATTTATTCCGTTTTTGGAAATGTCTGTTTGAAGTGTTGTTTTGCCCTAAATGACTTGAGTAGTCAAAGGCCCTAAAGCAATACAGAAACAAAAGTGACAAGCATAGCATTAACAGAGACATTACTATACTACTATACTGTACATATTACACACATGTATAATACAGTGTACTAAATCATTGATGTACCAGGAAATGTTAACACATATATATGTACAAAGGAAAAATCCTGAATCATAGCTATGGACAGATAACTTTTATTGCTACAGCTTTCTATAAATTCATTACTTAACCTACATACAAAATATTACTTACCAATATAATAAAGCAGTAAAAAAGACAGTTAGTGAAAGAAATATTGAACATGCAAGATTTAGGACAATGATGCAATACATTCTCAATCTTCCAGTAATGTATCATGTGTTTGTGAAACTGATGTGATGGAGACACATGTTGTCTATTGTGATTTATTGATTAATTTTTCAGCTGAGAAACACCCAGTCATACTGCACAGACAATGAATGTGTGACAGACTGTAAGTATAGTCACAGATAATCATCAATATAGAATCCTATTGTTAATGTGAAAGTCACTTAGTCAGCAAGATATTTTTTATCTTTTTTTCCCTCTATGATCCTCTTGAATGAATTAAAAAAAAATGTGAAACAGTTCTTAAAAAGATATGTGATAGCACTGAACTCTTTTTTTCTCACCAATTTTTGAAATAATGTGAACATGTTAATCTCAAAATCAGGCTGACATGTTTTCCCAATTAACTAATAAAACCCTTTGTTTCACAAACCTGTGATTAATGGAACTTTTGTATATCTCAGTACCTGGCGCCAATACTGCACCAGATGGAGGCTTAAACAACATGATGCTAATGATGTTGGGATGGGTGGCTTTGGCCACAGCTCTCTTCCTGTTTCGTCCCAGGAGCATGAGAAATACTGGAGATTCCAAACCGGCCAGGAACAATGTAAGTCTGCTCTCCAAAAGATAATGATGTCGAGGAAATTAGTAGAGAGTACTTCGGAAAAAGTAGAAGACAATTTACAGTGTATATATATACCTGGTTTTAACGTCAACATTGTTTTACTATATATTTTTTTAAATCTGGAAAATCAAAAAAAGTATATATACTAGTAGTAAATATGAAGGTCGTATTTGGATGACCTCTCTCCACCAAGTTGCTATGTAGTGTACTGTTGATTTTGCAGGCATCAGATGTTAAGTAGATAGTGATTACATATTTACATTGACGTTTCAGGATCCCAGTCCCCCTCCTCCGGGTCCTTCTGTTAACTGAAGACAGAAAAGTGGAGCATGGTTATAATCTCACAGTGGCTGTACAACATTCTGTGTCATCATCTGGTGGAGGATCTAACATTTCATTTCTACGACTTTTTTGTCTCAAGAGGGTGCCATATTTTTTTAAAGGAGACTATTTATACATAGGCATCTGCTTTCACTGCTGAGCAAAAGATCATTATATTGATTGAGAGAAAAAAGAAAACATATTCACTCCACATGCTATTGTGAAAAAAAAGGGAAACACTCGTAATAAGTGATTGCTACGTTAAATTAACTTGAAAATATTTGATTTCTTCGAGAAAAAACAAATCTCGGATATATATGTAGATAATCATCTGTTACACACTGTTTTAGGAACATTTTTGGAAGTTTTAACATGAAAAATTGAAATACCTTTTTTGTACATGATGAGATATACATACTGTTGAGGGTTTATTTTGTTTTGTTAATAAGTGACATATTAAAGTCCTTATTAGATGACAAATGATTTTAACTAAATGAAATGATCTGAATGTACTGTACAGGTTTTTTCATTTTTATACAATTAATAACCAGACTTGAGGGTTATCTTACAGTTACAACTATTAGCAGTCATTGGTACTGCCGACTTAAAAGCAGTCTTATTTTTTCAAGTTGATTACTTTTTACGGGATATTCAACACAAAAACTATTCTCAGTCTGATGGCCTATAAGACTAGTGTAAATGGTATCTGATCTAAATTGATAATTGTTATTCATTAGTCTGTGATAGCATTTTTTTTTGCATGTCAATTTATGTATCCAATGTTTTGTAGTCGTTAACTTAGGTTTATTTATAAAAAAAATAGCATAAAAATAATCTTAAACTACAGAATAAGTCAAGTGCCTTCTTCAAGGAAATTTAAAGTAGAAAGGATGCCTAGCTCTGGTAATTTCCTGTAACAAGTTAAAGCAATGGCAGTATTTTGTTCTTTATTACAATTGTATAATACTGAAAAGTGTTCTAAATATAACTACAACACCTAAGTTCCCCAAGAGTAAAAAATGGTTGGGCTGTTGGATTTTCTTTTTAAATTTGGCTTATAGATTTCACTAAATCATTCTTTTGATTTTCAAATTTTTGAAATTTCAATTCTTTTTGCCTTTGTTTATATTGTTAAGTGCTATTGAATCAAGTTCAGTAAGTGTTTGTTGTTGCTTCAGGTGTGTAGCCATTGTTTCACCATTATTATTATGTATAATAGTTTGACTATCATGGTCATTTTCTGCAAGGTTTAGGAAGTATACAATCTAGATGTGTTAGTGTAAATTAAGAGCAAATATTTTCAAACAAAACAGGCAAATTTCCGAGCAAATAAAATCTGAATTCATCATTTCCATAATTCCACACACAGGAAATCATTCCTAAACAAATAAACTCTAGTGAATTTGAAATCAATAAATATCAAGTCTATAATGTTTGAGAAATCACATCTGTTTGATATAAAATGAAGCAAATCTTATTAGCCAAAATCGATCACATGATCATAACATTATATGCGAGATATATTCCATCATATATCGTATATCAATCCATACTTTACACTACAGTGTAGAAATAAAAGTATACTATATAAAATCTTATAATTGAAATAAGTTAAAAATAAGTAAATGCCGAGTACTGTACATATATATATACACCATTATTAATGTGCATGAAATAAAGTATAGGGTTAATAGATGAGTGATAATGTAAGCTATTAAAATGTCATTGTAGATAATACTTCAGTTATTATAATTTCCTGGGCCCAGTTCAAAGACATATAAGCTTACAAGTCATTAATGCATACAAGAAAATTTTTGGGAAACATTTGTAAAATTACAATATTTTGCGTATTTTTTTTTGGTCATTAGATGATCTTGTTGGATCCCCTATACATGGCGTATTAGTTCTGAAGGATACATTTTTGAAAATATATTTTATGAAAGAGTAGCATTGACATCTTGTGAAGCTAATAAAATTTTGATCAGATGGACCTAGGAAGTTACTTTTGTATCTGTTTTGGCTGCTACATTCTTTTGAAAGACGAGATTCAGCACAGTTTCTATAAATAAATAAAACAGAAATTTAACATTCTATGTCCTCATCCAAGTTTAATACACACATACATTTTGTTTGGAACATTTATCAACCTTTTTCACAACAATACATGTTGGGACACAATATGAAATATCATAATTAGAGATTACAGATTATTAGCTAACAGCGATATTTTGAAGTTGTCGGCTTCGAACGTCCATGTTTAATTATCACTTATAATCCTCCTTTTTCATGTCAAGCAAGATATGTCACGAGTTCAGCGTTAAGTTTGTATCTAGGCTGATACCTATAGAAAAGTGTTACTTAGTGATACGACTGTCGTTATGGTACTGATTGAAAGTGCTACAAATTGTATGTATTTTATCTCCTCAAAGTCAATATTTAGTATAATTACATACCGTTTAAAGGCGCCGATCAACGATAAAGTTTGAATGATGTGCAATGTATGTAAAGAGAGTGTTGATTGGGCAGTAAGTAGAATTGTAGTGTGTATCAGATGGGTGAGCTTTTTGTGATATAAACCTTTAGAAAATGTTTGTGAGCTTGGTGTGAGATTTATGGAAATAACCTAGGGGAGTGAGGGGGGGGGGGGGGGGTGTTATTTATGTATATAAAAAATAAATTGATTAAAAAGTATAAAATAGTCACAAAATAATGTATATTTTGAAAAAAAGATTGTGAATTGTGATATTTGATTGGATTTTCATAATATTCTAGAAACAAAATTAGCATAAATGTTACCCTTGTTTTTCCATTATTTTTGTATTCTGCAAACCATAGTTTTAATTTATCTTTTGAAGTTTTAATTCTAATTTTGAAATATTTGCATTTTTATATGTTCCTTGTATTTCTTATATTTATCTGAATTCTGTGATGTAAAAATGGTCTACAGTGAAATTATGGTATGAAAAATATGGTTAACGAAACGTGTGTTTGTTTCTGACACTTCATTGGTTGAATTCACAAAAAAAAGTGTTCTAATAATGCCCATGCTGATTATAAAACATGTTTTGTTTTGATTCAGAAAAGTAACGAATTTGGCAATTTTTTTCGGTGATGATAATTGATATTATTAAACTTAAACACATTTATAAGAATTATGTCATATAATATTTTCATAGAACATCGTTTTGCAACCTTGCACTGTGGTGCATAGACTTTCACCTCTGGTATAAGTGGCATACATTTATATTAGAAAGAATGAAACTATGGCCAATTGTTTAAACAAAAACTATTGTTCATTGATTTATTCTAATCTGAATCTATAATGATATTGATTTTGCATTTTATCCGCCTTTAAAATGACTTGTTTTAAAACTTTATTTTGAAAACATCCCTATACTTTTCAGAATATATATATACATTTATATAAGTTGTATGAGTGCAATAATAATAGAATGCCAGTAATTAGATAATGTATAATCATTAGAGTGTAAATGTAGCTATGCATGTTTGTCAATGAAGAATGCGCTTCTACTGACTTAAATGGGACTGAAGTTTATAAAAACGTACTCTCCAGAAAATGTCCTTGACGACTGACTCCTACTGTATAAAACAACACACCTAAACTATTTATTTTAGATTCAGTTAGAAATGCCAAACATTCACCAACAGTTTTTGTATTGGTTCCCAGGTTGGGTATTCAATTGGTCGCAGGTATCTTAAACGCAGGTGAAATTGTGACTGAAGAGGTCAAACATGAATTTAACTCATTCACCCTTGAAATTTCATAACGAATTATGCCAACTTTTGAATTGGAAGAGTTCAAATGAGTCTTCGGGGTGAATGAGTTAATTTACAATGGTGTGATGCACAACTGAACAAGATATATGAAATATATAGTTATATTATATCATTATAAGACTGGAAAATAAAACGATTTTTAGAAATTATACAATTTTTGTGTAGGAGTATAACCAACTTTGTACCAAGGGTATAGCAGACAAGTTTTCTGGGTTGTACAGACAGGTTGTCACGGCTTACTAGTGTACACGAGCTAGGTTGTGTATGTAAGCAGTACCTAACTAGTTGGAATGAGATTCTGATTTGTATCTTGCCATGGTAAACTCTCTACTCGACATTGTCACCTCATTGTTTACCATACAAATAAAAACCCTTCTCATAATCCAAAGAGTTGTGTTAATACTTGAACAAAACTATTCATTTTATTATCCGAGTTAGTACATAAAAAAAAGTGAATTGTATATACAGTTCACAAAGTTGTGTTTAATTGTACCAGCAAACCGTGCCAGTGAAGCTTATCTTCCTGACGTGCTGTTTCTAGGTGGTTTGAATATATTTTCAAGACATATCTACATCGCCAAGAATTTGATGTCAACATTTTAAATTACATTATAGTCCAATACCGGATTACTTGTTGTGTTGACGTTTACGTAGAAGATGTTAACATGCAGTGAGTAATGTCTACACGTCATGGGTCCGGTTTTTGGACCTATTAGTTTAACACAGTTGAATAAAGGTAAAATATTATATTTCCTTAATTCTTGAAAGGGACTATTTCCTGCTATGTTAAAATTACATAGGAGCCTGCCCCCTCATAACTTGATTCAGAAGTGCTTCGAGATTTATGCTGCTGTTTAACTTTTTGCAATCCCTTATACATCTGGAGTTATTACTTTGAATCACTCTTCTAATTATTTAGATGATTTATTAACCTATACTAATTACAGCATGGGGGTCGGAAAATGGAATATAAGCCTGAAAGTATTTTTCTGAAAAAAAATCCTATTTGCATAGAAGTAATACTTGGGAAATGCCATTTTCGTTCATGTGGTGCTTTAATAATATATTTATCATTATGAATGTGAGTTTAATCGAACATTTTGTGAAAAATTTAATGTAAAATATAGGATTTTTCATTCTTATTATTCTTGTATACCAACACTTTTCATAGTATGAAAAAGTAGTGTTATTTCAAATATGAATGCACAAATTCAGTCCAAAAAAGTGGTGGAAAGTATTCATTTCGCACAATAAAGTACCCTGTGTACCCAAACAGGTGAGGGCCTAAGACACCTCACTGGCGTCCATCAAAACGAAATGCATCTGCTTACAGGTTATTGGTAATGAAATTCGTTGCGAACCTACAATAAACCTTTCAGTGCATGTTAGGTCACAAACAATTCCAAATGTCCAATTTATTTCATCACTTGGCGTGATTGATAAAGGTGTTGTTAACAATCAATTTTGAGATCAAATGTAATTTTTTGCACTTTTCGGAATTTTTTCTTATACATTTTGTTATCAGTTTTTATACATTTTGTCATCTTTTCATTTTTACATTGCTTTTAGGGGATATTTCATACTCATTTGTTACTATTTATCTCAAAATGAAGAGTAAATGTATTGGTGAAGGTCATCATCGTATCTTCGCATAATCTCGTAAATGTAAAGGTACACGAAATGTAAAACAAAAATCCATAATATAAATGGCTTTTGGATATACTGACTAAAAATGGCATAGATTGCTCAAATGAAGAAGTTAGTATTGGTCCGCAGTGCTACATAAGGTATCTGCGCACAAGAGAATCTGAAACGGCACGTTCTGAAGATGAAACTACTAAAACTTTTTTCTCTCTTAACAATCAAGGACCTGTTTTACGGGTCCTGTTTAAATAAAAAAAATGTCTTTGTTTTAACAATATACATTCGAAGGGAAGCAAATCCACACTTCTGCAAAAACGTGCCAGGCATCAGTTTATGTTCACAAATTGTGGTGTTCTGCATCATCACGTGTATGCTCATTTCCTCTTATTGACAATGACCTAAACCATTGTACACAGGTTATCCTATAAGGAAGATAGTCTTCAAACTCTCAATTATGAAGTAGGTCATCTGAAATAATTGATGACCCTTTTATTAGTGTCGTACATCTTATCAAA
>JAUMHH010010192.1:0-11142 GCA_032359455.1 Chlamys rubida
CTGAAGACACATTTGAACTCTTCCAATTCAAAGGTTGGAATAGTTTATTATGAAATTTCAGGGGTGAATGAGTTAATTAATATGGCAGCTATAGTAGTTCACAAACACCATTCATGAATCAAAGGAGATGTTTTAATCAATTTGCAGTCTATTTTAATCCCGAATTGTATCTCTGAAGGTGTACAATTTATACATTACTCCGACTTTCCACCATGACAGTGATGGAAATCCACGTTCCCCCTACTTTCATTAAGGCCGACCCACACGGTAAATCAATCAATCAGAAACGAAATTCAATACCACATGGTAAGTTTTTTTAATTAGAGACTGCCACACTTTTTTCCTTATACACCTGTGAATCAGGTCAGGGAAACATCAAGCTAGATCTACCCACCCCGTACACACCTGTAAACTGGGTTAGGTGGAGCACCAAACTGTCTGCTGAACACCTCAAGTGTCAAACAACGACCTAAAACCCTCTCCTCCCAGGAAGAGGTAAAGAACACTGTATATCGATCAGGATATATATCTTGCCTGTCTAGTGGGAAAAAGAATCCAATTTTAAATCTTGTTAAAGTTTAATGTGAGGAAGATGGCGACCGAATCCGACTTTCTACCTCATCGATTTGATACTGATCCAGCAGTAATGGCTGCCATACTGAAGCACCATTGCCAACTGAAGCATTATTTTCCTGATGCATTATTGAGATTCCACCGGATCAGCACCAGTCTTCCGCTTCCCGAACAGCCGTGAGGAGGAGATATTACATATAAATATAGTGTGTGTTTATTTATCAATTCCCGATATTGTTTTAATGTCATAAAATCAAATAACATATTTGATCTAATAAACGTGCTTGTCATGTGAAACAGAGCCCTGCAGTGTAATACAGCCAACATTATACGCAGGAAAAGGGGCCAGATTTTTGTGAGACAGATGGATTATGGGGCCCTTACTCTCTATAAAATGGAACCTGAAACTATCCCCTAAAACAATGGCTGGATAATGGAACAATTGAACAAAAATGGCGACTGATAACATGGCTACTGTATCATCAACAGCAAGCAAGTGGCATTGTTATTACCAAGTTTATTTGGTAAACATTGCACATTTAGATTTTTATCATAAATCAAGTGAAGTAATTAATAGTCAAACACATATTGATAACTTCACCTATTTTTATTATTTCTAATTTTTTTTTTTTTTTTTATATATATATATTTTTTCGAAGTGAAGTGCAGTTATTAGAATCAATACGGTAACACTAATTTCATTTTTTTTAAAAAGCAGAAATGATCACGCGACTTTGTTAACCTTGGATAATTTTTATGACCTTACCATCCTTTATCTCCAATGTTATTGATTTTTCCACAAGGTGTCTGACACAATATACCACAGACTCAACTGAACCAGTTAAAATGACACGATTACTCTTTTAAACAGGTCAATCACCAGATGGCATGATGGGAGTTTTTAAGAGTACATTGAATTATTTAAAACTCTGGCACAGCCATCAGTATATATGCCTTTGTTGAAACCAATTACAGATGGAAAACCTGAACACATAATCACCTGTCAAAGTCCTGTTATTACCTAAAGGATGTTTGTAGTGTTGGATGCTTTGATTAACATTTTCACAAATTAGGGGACAGCTGCCTCCCTATTGTACTTGTCAGTCCGTATGGTGATTTGTACGGAGTGTTATATATAGGCGTACCGATGTACTAATGTTCCATTACGTGTTTGCTCTCTAATAAAACTGTAATGATTTAAAAGCAAGCTGTACTACTGTCTGTTTCCAATCAATATATCCTCATCCCGTAGTTTGAAACAATACAGAATCCAATCTTTCTTATTAAGAACTGATGAGTTGAAGCGTCTCTTCAATTGATCAAAGTCCTTTCTCATGGTCCTAAGGCAGTATGGATGCTATTATGTCACTTCTGAAGTAAACCATAGCTCCATATAGCAGTAGTAGATTATTTGACATGAACAAGGCACAGATCCCCATCTGCAGTCCATATGCAGAAAACCTCATTATACTACCACCGTTTTGTTCAGATAAATTTTGGCACTATAAAGGGGTTTGGTAATAAATTGAGAGAAATGTATAAAGGAATTCTTAAGAAAGCAAGAAAAAGGGACATTAAAATATGTTGGCGGTAAACAAGGTGGTAAATGAAATGAGGGGCATTATATTGAGGTCTTACAGTTATATAGACATACATAAATATTACATATTAATGGATAGTGGGAGTGGGGATCTGTGCCACACCCCTGTGGCCTACTCTTATTGCAGACTACAGGGGTTTGTCATTCACATGCAAAGGAAACACAGGACCTACAGCTTTAAGTTCGAGTTGTACAATGTACGTGACAGACTTCTGGTAACAAGCCTACAAAAACTCTAAAGCAGAACATCACTGAAAATACTATGTTCTCATGCAAGAATTGTACCCCTTGTCTGGAGCCCGGGGGACCAACAAGGCCATGTGTCCTCATATTCACCATTGGATTGCAATTGATTTGCCTACAAATACCGATATTTGTCAGGTCTTAACAATTTTAGTTCATAAAGATATTTTATTGTATTATATAACACCTACTGAAGGTATGAGGGATGCACAATAGTTTTTAAAGCCACACAATGCTGACGTACATGACATTTTAAAATTAAAGTGGCATATATACCACTACACATATCACGATTGTATCTGTTCAAATCTTGTTATAATACTACAAATTTAGCCAGATTAAATCAGACCCAACTGTAAATGCCAGCCAAGGCCAGCTGTAAACGACACAGATTTGGACAGATTATACTTCCCATCACCATGTACACATGGCCAGGAGTTTTATAACACTAGCTTTTCCAAACACATCCTTCCATGAAGCCTCTCTCAATATTGCACAAATTAAAACCACATAATTGTATTCAGGTCATAAACTTTGCTGCACTGCACTGTCTGCTCATAGCAACTGAATCAAAAATCGCTGTCCTCTCCTGAAAGAGACGGGATATATACAGTATGATGAACAGACTTAATTTTTAACAAACTCCAGCAACATTGGTGTCTGACATGCAAAGAAACGATCGTTTCTGATGAATTTTCTTGGAAATGGCAGGATAAATCAAAGCATTGTTATGCAATTGTTCCACAGCACTGTCAACTCTGTAACGATCAATTTCCCACCAATCGTCCCCGATTCAACCACTTCATATTTTTTGACATATTTATGTTTAATGGTCTTTGTTGGCTGCATACAATTGGATCTGCAAGCCTCCTGCTTACGTAGAAATAACACTCATTTACAGGCCATGCAATAACAATCAATCTTAACCCATATATGCATGCAATCTTTATCATTTTTATGAATCTATTATTCTTCAGCATCAGAATTACTCAATCAGGCCATAATATAACCTCACATTGTGAATCTCAGCAGAAATGATTATTTATTGACTATAAGTTTAATGTTTCAAACATTTTATTGACCTAGCTTAATGTTTCAAACATAATACTGACCCAGATAAATGTTTCAAACATTTTATTGACCTAGCTGCTTAATGTTTCAAACATAATACTGACCCAGTTAAATGTTTCAAACATTTTATTGACTTTAATTAGCTAAATGCTTCAAATAGTTTGTGCATGAATTGAATTCTGATAAAATGATAGATGATGATAAAATGAAAATAAAAGAAGCTTCAATCAATTAACTGCAGATCTAGCTCTGAACAGTATAATTTTTGTGACCCTATAGTTATTAAATCATGATCAGGTTAACTTTATATGATGTTTCTAGATCTAATTGCTTAAAAGTTAATCAATTGTTTGGGTCGCCTGTCTGCATGCCCATCTGTTTCTGTCACAGACCCCTAATTCTTCAACAATGGAGATGGAGTTTTTATTTGAGGGAACAAATTGTTTCTGTACTAGTGTCCACACAGCTTTAATGTTATAGGCTACAGACAACTTGACCTCATTTCTACTTATATATTAAGCATAAAAATCTTTTTCTTATTTTTCAGCTTTCATCAATTAAAAATATGTTTTCTTTGTTACAAGTGTTTACATATGGATTCTTCAGGCAAAAATACCAACCAGGGGAACCTAAAAAATGTAGTAAATGTCAGCAAATCATGATAACTTACGTCATGAAGATTCGGATTTTGTTAACACCTTTACGCAAAATATATCAAAGCTCTATAATTCAATTGAATTATATAAGCTGCCATATTTTGTTAGACCAAAGATTTTGGATCAAGCTAAAAAAACATTTTACGAAGTTGTGAAATTTTAAGGTAAAATTTTGAGGGAAAAGTACCCATAAATGGCTATAGTATAGAAGTGGCATAGATTAAGATACTTCAGATAAAATTGTACTACCCTATTTTTCATCATGTGCTTGGTAATGATAAGCCCAACCAAATATATTGCAGTTTAGTATAAATTCCAACAAATATTATTTTTCATTGTCCTGTAATAAGCCCATCCTTGTACTATATGAGTATTCCATCTTTGCGTATTGCAGAGTTATCTTCTCTTGTGAGCAGGTATTGATTGTTACGTCATTGGTTTGTGTGAGAAAATTACGTCGTTTTCTCAAAAATTGATGACGTTACTCTCACAAACAAATGACGTAACAATCAATACCTGCTCTCAAGAGCAGATAACTCTGCAATACGCAAAGACGGAATAGATGTGTGTTGGCCCCATATCTGCCATCATCAGCCACGCAGAGAGATTTTAGTTTGGGATATTTACATAAAAGAACATAGATAATATTTGTGTTTGATCAGTAAAGTCTATTGGTACTTGATATTAAAGTTCAAATGATTTTGATTTTGACAAAAAAAAATGACTGTAAATTGAAAGGCAAAGGATAAAAATTTAAGACTTTCGAAATTTAAGGGCAAAAAATTCACACAACATTTACTGATGTACACACAATGGCAGTAACAGATTAATGTATTCTGTATCAGGGAAACAATTGAGATTTTTTTCTATACACATCAGTCTGAAGTGTAACAGATGATACCACTTGACAGAAAGTCGAAACATCTCTTCCAACAGGGAAAAAACAGGAACTCTTTTATTCAAATCTTACGGAAAAACCAAAATACGGTAACAGATGTTCTTTCACTTGGGGATACTCCCCGGATACAATGTGTATGTGTACAAAAAACAAATTCCTTTGATTAAGTTATCCAGACAATTCAATCATCCTTGTTACAGTACAAATTATTCTGACATTATTAAATGGCTAGGATAATCTATAGAGCCTCACCTAAAAATAAAATAAAAGATTATGCAAGACAATAGCAGAATGTACTATCTATATTTAGCAATGCTTTTACCAAGCTTAATGGGATAAAATATACCTCTTAGTCTTCTTTTTTCACAGAAGTGAACAAGAAGCCCCAGAAGTCAAAATAAGGAACCACTGTAAAACTCAAGAGTTCAGAATTCAATTCACATCATCAGAGTATATAAATAAATGACTTATCATATTTTCAATAAATCTTCTATTGATAGATCAGCAGTTAGCATCATAGCAGCTGAATTTTTCTGATCTAGATAATCTCAAACTTCCAGAATCTGTATCGATCATCTCAAACTTCCATTTTTTTTTCTTTATTGAACATTTTTAATCAGTATTACGCTTGAACATCCTCTTTAATCATCAAGCTTGATAGAACCTCTAAAATCTTAATTCTTTTTTAATCACAGACAATACAACTAATTGGAGTTTCACAAGAACATTGAGGTCTTAACCACAGAAGCTTCCCGAAAAGGATAAATCAATTTAAACCGAAGTGATAATAGAAAAAAAATAAAGTATGCACTGGGGCCGTTCGACTCACACGATCAATATCCCAACCAATTACTCCAAAAATACCTGAACCTTCACCGTCATTGACATCCATGAGGTCAAAAGGTCATGTTATTGCCAAAGCTAGCCATAAAACAGGAGGAAACTGTATTAACGATAGTCCAAATGAAACCTTCGGTTTCTGCCTTCGCTACGTACAATAATGCACTCAGGGGTTTATAGATCTGTCCCTAAAGCACTAACGTTTCCGAGCCTACCGTGGTACACCTTTTTTTCCAAGTTTAAAGCGATATCAATTTTTTGTGCATGGGAGGGAATACCAATTAACCTTTCCAAAAGAATTATGTTACTCTCTGTCCATCAGAAAATACTGAACTTCAAACTATAATATACTTTTATGCTGTTTGTCTTTGAATATAACTTTCCTTGCAGTTTATATTCAATATTGTAAGGAATACACATGCATATAGCACAATTCAAAAATTACAAAATTCACACAATTACTTCCCCTTTTTGACATGAAAATGACCTCGTTATTCTCCTTTTGCAGAAAAAGAAGAATATTCACACACACAATTATACATTGGTCAG
The DNA here is from genome assembly GCA_032359455.1 of Chlamys rubida. Lineage (NCBI taxonomy): Eukaryota > Metazoa > Mollusca > Bivalvia > Pectinida > Pectinidae > Chlamys > Chlamys rubida. The sequence goes on from JAUMHH010010192.1 coordinate 6,431, forward strand.
ATTGTTAGACTTGAGGAGCACAAACATTTAGACAGGTGATTGATGACCTTGTCTGTGTAGACAGGTGTCCAGTCATTAACAGTGGTCACTAGTACTGGTCAGTCATAGACTGTATATGGCCATGGACACATACCTATATTCATGTACCATCTATCAGCTCTCACCGTGAAATACACAATCTTCAAAAACGTTAAAGTCTTTTCAACTTAGAAAATATTGTGACAGTATAATCCCATCAATTTAAAAAGAAGTATACATGTAGCTTTGCTAGTAACATTTCAACCATCAGTTGCCATTTTTTATCTACAGTAGCAATGCATGACAATTTTCTGGGGGGTTTTCTTAAATGATTTTTTTAGAAGTAGGTGGAAGAATAATGTATTAAATTCTGTAAATAGCTGATTATTCTTCGTAGGAAAAAATGTTAATATTCATTTGGAGTGTATGTACTACACAATGCGATTGCCCGACACCAAGGTCTATATATATATACGTAACTTCTCGTAGTTGTATTCAAACTACATCTTTTGTCCACAAAGTTCTTTTCAAATAAATTCCTAATCTACATATTTTATACAGGAAACCACAATGAGAAAAGCTGTTACTTCACAAGTAGAAATATACCTTTTGTATTATTTAACGAAACCCTACACAGAAATGTTTCTATTGTCATATAGGTAAGAAGCTCTTATCAGAATGTTTTTCTGAAACACTATGCAGCAAGACTTATAAGTTCAAACATGACTTCAAAAAGATATTCTTGAAGATGCAAGAAAAATGCTCATTTAAATATCTTGTAATAATGAGTCAACAACAATGTGTTATCTCCCCCTAGTTCCTGATATCCCCTTATCTGTAACACCGGTAAACCCCTGCCAGCCACTGAATCAAACAGGCTGTGGCGACCTCTGGTGTCACCTTTCAATTTCACAGACAATTGGCCAGGAATGTGATGGCCCATCCCCCAAACATTTCACCAGGAACATCTGTGTGTGGTCAGACTCTGAAAAATGTACTCTCTATAGAGTACTCTTGATGACTAAGTTCCTGTCATAGAGAATCTGAAACAAAACTCCCATTAGACCTGAGTCAATCACTTGGTCTTTGCTCCTGTTGTTTCAAATTCACACCACCATGCATTCCTACCTTCTCTTACCATAACACCTCAGTGTCCTCAACTATCTGTCTTTATTTCTTTCACTTTCATCTGACATCAATTCCATCAATTTCTCCCACTTTTCATATTTTTAATTATAGTACAGATTTTCCACCAATCTTCCTATCTCATACTGTCATATCCAACAATGTATATATCAAATGAATCAAACTCACAAGATGAGAATTTTCTTTGACTAAAACTAAACAAAATGTTTTTCCTCTATCATCATAAACATGAAGGCATTGAAAAATTTGATTTTCATTTGTGTACACGACCTGAAAGAAGATTAATAGAATCTTCCCCTACCTTGAGGGTGTGACAGAGAAATTTCCAACCTGAGGGGTGATGTTTTTTGGTTGTCTAACCCGAGGCTCTGCCGAGGGTTAGACAACCCAAAAATATTACCCCGAGGGTTGGAGATTCCTCTGTTACACCCTCATTGTAGGGGATGATTATTTTTCTCCCATCCTATTATTTCAGTCACAACTCAATCGACAGTAGTCTGCCATGTTTGTAAACAAAAACACATGTGAGGTATGCATATCGTCATTCACTTTTGATGACGTCACAATTACCGATGACACATTTTAATGACGTCACAATTGAACACGTGCTAATCGACACAAGGCTATCCCCCCTAGGTGGTGACAAAGCTGATCTTTACCGGTTATAACAGGAGACACACCTGTGAAGGATGGGAGAAAAATATGTCAAACACTTCAAACAACCTCTTCTGAAGAACCGAAAAGCATAGAATCATATCATAATATTTGGCTGGTAGCTTCAATGGATTGAGCTGTTATATTTAATGAGAACAATTTGCTATGACTGCTTAAATATCCAGGTGAGCGATACCGGCCCTCTGGGCCTCTTGTTATATGATAATAAGCTTTACTTAAAAGATTGACATCCAACTTGCAAGGGATATGTAACTAAAACCTTACATTTTAAACTATTAAAACATCTGATCAATTCAACTTGGTCAGATATGTAATTACATGAGGTATAAAGATACAGACACTCTGTCAGACAGCATGTATCCCAACAAACGAATAAAGCTTGTAAATGGAAGTTCTGTAGTATGCATATTGCACACTGTAATCAGTTGTTTAGACACAAAAGTATGGGTTAATTTACAGAAACCAGACATTGACATCCAATCCAAAAAGGGGAAGAAACTTGACAGTATCAAGGGCGATGTGGACTTCAAGGGAGTGCGCTTCACCTACCCAGCTCGAAAAGAGGTGGAGGTAAGTACTGCAAGTTGAGGTTTGTCTTTAGAAATAGAAAAATGAAGAAAATTGGAAGTAAATGCCTCAGCATATATAGCCTTGTGAATCAGGAGCTCAGTAGTGTCAGTACCTAAGAGGTTTATTAGTCCCCCACCGCTTCCCAGAACATATCTTCTGTATTATTTCACCTGGGGTAACAGATTTGGTGTACAAGGACATCTTTGGATGGCGAAGTGCAGAATGCAAGAAGATCACTTTGACCTCACTGTGAGCTCACTGTGACCTATGCTTTGACCTTTGACCTTAACTTTTGAAAACGTTTGTCCTGGATATATACAATTTCACCTTGAGTAATATAATCCGATTTGGTGTACAAGGACATCTTGGGATGGCGGAGTGCTAAGTGCAAGAAGAAGGTCACTGTGACCTATGACTTGACCTTTGACTTTTACTTTTGAAAATGTTTGTCTTGGCATATCTTCTATACTATTTCACCTGGAGTAACCAGACTTGGTGTACAAGGTCATCTTGGGATGGCGGAGTGAAAGAAGTAGCTAGGTCACTAGGACCTCACTATGATCTAGCTTCCTGATATAAGTGTACTGTTTGTTAAATATGGAATCTTTACCGGTGGGGGACTATGGTTTGCCTTGCAATACTCTGCCTTCTGTAGATGGCATTATAGAAGGGATATAAACATGGCATGTAACAATCTAGTTTTCAATGTACACCATAGTAAACATGATCAGAAATATTTTACCTGAAAGTTTGAGAAACATTTCTGCATACATGCCAGATTTCACAGCATTAGACAAAATTTCGCTGTTTTTCATTACAATAAAGTCTCACGACATGGGACATGAATTTACGGAAAGTCCTCAAAACCTCATGTTTTTTAACAATCGATTGGTAACCATTTTCCCGTTGTTGTTTACTCAAAGTTACGAGATTCCACATTGTTTTCAATGATAAATCACGAGAGCTCTCGAGTAGCGGTCATGTTATGGTCATGTGATGGATTCGTATGCTAGAGCTCCTCGATAACTTCTGGAAAATTAGCTGGTGTCGGTGAAATTGTGAGTTTATTTCGGTGTCTTTTACAATAAGCAATCTGTTTGAACAATAGAAATAAAACCATATAATATATTTAGTTTCATCCTTTCCTATTGTTGCCATTCAATTCCATGATACAACAGAATGCCTGACACTCTTAGTCTTAGCCACTGCGCGACAGTGTCAAAATTTTACCGTGAAGTTAATACTGGCTTACGTTGTCAATAGAATTAGCACAATACATGTTTTCTGTCATGTTTGTAATGTTAATTCATTGCTAGACACTTTGATAAATACGATGTTCGGCTGTGTGTTACTTTAAAAATATAAGATCACTACGAAAGTATAGAGAACGGCTGGTCAGGGGCATGTCAAAGAAGATGGAAAAAGTCTTTGATCTAAATGCTGAAATATTGAATTTAAAAGTTCAAATCCAGAACACAGTTTGCTTTACTTTCACAGCTGATTATTTCTGTCCTCTTGGTAAATGCATGTTTCCAGATTCTATTACAATGCCCAGAAGTTCAAATGTAAATGAAAAGAGACAACTGGTATCCTTACAAACTCATCAAAATCCACAGTTCAAAGTTAATGTCTCTTAACTTGAACATCAGTAGTACTGTGCATGGCTGCTGTGAATAATGATCTGTCCAACTAACTTTTGATTTAAAAGTAAAATCTGCTTCTGCAGTTTATCTCGATTAACTATGTGATATTTCGTTTTGTAAATTTTGTGCTTCTATATATAATTATAATCATATTCAATATATACAAAAAACCTCTGCCAAAGTAAAAACAAAGATCCTTGCTTAATGATTTTGTACTTTATTGCATTAATTTAGTAGAATAAGATAGGGTTTTGCCGTGAAAATGCCGCGAATAAAACCCCCCTTATTTTAACCTCAATTCCCTTAAAATGATTGTAAAACTCACAGATTTGTCGCCAAGAATTCTAAGATGTATGTTTCTGTTCAATAAATAAACAAATATGTGCTCTTGCAAATGTGAGTTATGAAGATTTTGATTTGTTTGAAGGTCCTGAAGGGCGTTACCCTAAATGTGCTTAATGGTCAGACTGTAGCCTTGGTGGGGTCCAGTGGATGTGGCAAGAGTACCATGGTCCAGCTACTGCAGCGCTTCTATGACCCCCAGGAAGGGCAGGTCTGTATCACCAGGTCAAACAGTACTGGTTCCTCTCCTACATGTAATACTATCTATAATAATATAATACCCAGGAAGGGTATAGGTCTGTATCACCAGGTCAAACA
>JAUMHH010010203.1:0-11142 GCA_032359455.1 Chlamys rubida
ACAAACCAATGACGTAACAATCAATACCTGCTCACAAGAGAAGATAACTCTGCAATACGCAAAGACGGAATATGTCATTTGGTATAACATGTGAAAATGAAAAGTATGTCACATTGATAATCACTAATTATCAGATTGACCTATGCTATTTGGTGACTCTCTGCGAGCTGTTTATTGACACACGGTATATATATATATGATATATCTATCATACACGCAAACGATAACTTTGTGAAGTTTATATATATTTACTATCAAATTAACCTATGACATTTTGGTGACATGTAGTTAAATAAATTATATTTTTTGTACAACATATGTAAAAAGATGTTTGGTCTTTAACGATTGTTTGGCCCTCTGAACTATGACCTTTGGTGACCTATACATTGACCTTAAGTATAAATTTTTCACGTTACATCTGCGTAAAATACTGCGGTTAAAATTGAAGTCATATGTTATACATATTATAAATATATTGGTATGAAAAGATAAAAAAAAATATTCAATGACGTATATGTATGTCAAATATAAGCATGAGAAGCGCAGGGTTGAAACCAGGTTTACGTTATTTTAATGCATAAGTATGTATGGAACGCCGGTGCGCAATGCGAATTGCTTATTGCGAATTGCGAATTGCTAATTGCATATTGCGAATTGCTTATTGCGAATTGCGAATTGCTAATTGCGAATTGCTTATTGCGAATTGCGTATTGCGAATTACGAATTGCTAATTGCTTATTGCGTATTGCGTATAGCGAATTGCTAATTACGAATTACTAACTGCTAATTGCGAATTGCTTATTGAAAATGCTAATTGTGAATTTCTTATTGTATTGAGTAAGAACAAGACGGAATACATGTTCACTGATGGCGGGAAATCGTTTAATGCAGGATGTCTCTTGTAAGTAGACAAATATATATAATATTAATTTAGCTACTGCTCATCATTGAATAGGAACTGCCGAGAGCCAAATACTTATAAATTTTAACAGTCATTTTATAATAAATTACTAATGATAATCATTTTATGTCGTCGGTAGCCTGACCGACGTGATCTGATGTGATCGGCAAATATCTAGAAAGACCATAGTTTACCGAGTCCGAACAAGGTTACTTAAGATTTAGCAACCAAACCCATTCGTGAGAAATTCCACGTTAAAAACAAACGACAGATACGAAATAGAAGGTTCAAAATGCCATTAGCTGGGCTAATCATTTGCACTGTTTCGTGTTTTGCTTTTGTTAACCTTCAATTTTATAACTAACCGGTTTTTTCTTCTAAAACATAAATACCCCAGGATTGTCGCTTAGTATTTTCAATGGCACGTAATTGCAAGCTCTGAATTAGATCTAGTTGATCTTGGACCAGCTATCGACAGAGTATATTGACGCTAGTTCACCAGCGGCTTCAATATTGAGACAAGACTGAAGTCGTTTAATAATAAATACACTCTCGTTACACATAATGATCATTCCATATGAATGTTCTAGTTTCAGATTTAGTCAAAGAGTACTATCCAAAAGGATTTAAATCAGACGAGATAACAGCTGCTATTGGGAAAGACTATGGGATATGGAGAAGGTATATTATGAAGGTCATTTTTACTTATAGTTAAGTACCATTTCTGTAAACTGAAAAGTGTTTCACGACACCGAGGCAGTGTGGAATATCGAATCAGATTGCCCAATTGATAATCAACCTCTGCTTCAATTTCGCTAAGCAATAACAACGTTCAAAGTGATTATCAACTGTTGATTATAACTTTTCCGATGCTAGATTGACTATCTCACGACCTTCAATAATGCACACAAAAAACTCGTCATCGATGTTCCAATTTCCGGAAATTCAGCTTGAAGTGTGCTCCTTTGAAAAATTGTTAACATTATGTTATGTGAGGAAATTTCTGATAAAATGTTATTTCTAACGAACCGGAACGTGTATATATACTAGTATAAATTCAGATCGTTTCTGTCGCAATTAATCAACTCCAGTGGAAAAATGATATAACCTCCTTAAGTCATTCTCGCTCTCTGCTAAGTGTTCAGCATCTTCATGGCCGTACCCTGTGGAAAATCGGTAGGGGGCAAAACTTTTTCTTTCTGCCGCACACATACATTTGACGATTTGCCTGGAATTTTTTCAGAAAAAATAAGAAACATTGCATTATATTTCTTGGCCGGGGGGGGGGCATTGCAGACTACGCCTTGATCTCTGGGTAGAAGGACTGGTTGGCTCAGTGTCAGGATAATGTGACCGAGTGAAGTATGTTGTCAATGGATCTGTGTATGATATTTCAGTGAGACAGCACTATAATGTTGAATGGACATTAAACCACAATAAAACAAACTTTAAGTCATATATGAAGCTATGCATGATGTTATATCTGGTTCTTTTGTTGTTATATTCAGTGTCCGTACAACTCAACATTATCTTAACAAGCTCAATCTGCAGAAAAGGGGCGTCGAAGATGACCAGGAAGAAATTAGATTCGCTATCCAAGAAGAATTACGTGAATCCTGCAGGAACCTGGGAGTGAAACAGATATGGAAAATCATACGCAAGAAATATGGACTTCTAGTGAAAAGGCATGTTCAACAAAATGAAAGCGGGTTTATCATTCCATCACTATTAATCAATTTGTCCGTCCGTCTGCACTTTCATTTACGTAGATTATCTCAAAATCTACAAGGCCTTGATTTTATATGGTGATATACTAGGATGTGTAGATCTATGTTCATTTAGGGGTTAAACAAGTTTATGAGGTCAAGATCATTCATATCAGTGTTTTAGTTATGCAAAGTAATTGTTACATTGATTACTAATCAAATCTAAGTAAGGATAGATCAGATAGTTATTGATACTTTATATTTTTAGTGATCATGAATGTATAGAACTGTTTTGAAAATGTAGGTTTCATATATCTTACAGGAACACAGTAAGAGAAATTGTAAGACAGCTAGAGCCTGAAAGACACATTGCTATGAAGAAAGGGCGACTTCACAGAAGAACTTACAGAGTAAAAGGGCCAAATTACATCTGGCATATAGATGGAAACGACAAGCTGAAACCTTACGGTTTTTGCATAAGTGGAGCAATTGACGGATGGAGCCGTAGAATAATATGGTTAGATGTAGATATCACAAACAAAAACCCTAATCTTGTATGTACATATTATTTGGAAGCTATAGAACACCATGGTATTGTTCCAAAGATTGTGCGTATGGACAGAGGAACAGAGAATGTGGCTATTGCCGACTGTCATGCACTTTTTCGATCGACACACAATGACGCTTTGGTAGGATCATGCGTTATGTTTGGATCCTCCAATCACAATCAAAGAATAGAGAGATGGTGGGGATACTGCAGAAGAGCCCTCCTCCAGTCATATATGGACTTGTTTAAAGATTTAGAACTATCAGGGATTGTGGACATGTCTAACATTCTGCATCAAGAATGTTTGAAATTCTGTTTCATGGGCATACTTCGCAAGGAACTTACTATTCATGCAAATATATGGAACCAACATCGTATCAGGAGAATGAGGCAATCGAGTTGCCCATCTGGTGTTCCAGACTTTCTGTTTTTCTATCCAGAATATTATGATTCCACAGACCAAGGAAAACCGGTCGAAATGAACGAAGTAGACCTATGTAAAAATATTTATTCTTACCAGCGCATCCCATTAGGGTCACAAGATGCTTTTAGTGAATGGGCCTTACAAGTTATGCTTGAACAGCATTTGGTTTTACCAGATACATTTGAGGAGGCTTACAGTTTGTTTAGTGAACTAATGTTGGCAATTTACACCTTAGGTGCATGATTGACCTCCTTAAATCTACTAGTGGTATATCCGTGATAAAAAAAATGAACGTGGTTCAGATGATGTCTAGTGTCAATGCTGCAATATTCAAATGATATTTGACGACGCTTACAATTTATTTTTCCATCAGATTACAATGATTTGTGCAATGAATAAATAAAATCCTTCATAAACAGGACATGGTGTTTCTTATTCCTAGAAGACATATATCTTATTTTGCCATTTCGTCTATCTCGTTTTTATAAATTCCCACTGTTGACAAAACTGAACGTGGACTCCTGGATGTAGAAGTTTGAAATTGTCAACCTATCAGAAGCCACAGCAACCATGTTTTAGCTTAAACTGTGCAAATTCCTAGTCACAAAGATGCCCAAAGCCTCAGAGGGTGCTAGCTATATGACAGTGTCTAATATAAGCCACACTAAACACAAATGTAGTCAAACTACAAAATCAATTTAATGAACAACTTGAAAAGATGTACATGTTATGTTTTTATTCCAGTTACTAACATGAAATCATACTTGTAAAACTATCTTTCTGCAAAATCATCATCGAGCTTTGTAAAGTTACAACATGTACACACATTTAATGTACATGTTAGAGATTTAAAAAAAAAATCAATTATACATTTTTTGTGTATGTACTTCCCACAAAAATTCAATCAAGAAAGACAGATAAACTAAAATGTGCATACATAAAATCTGTTTACAGGATGACGAAGCAAAAAATAAAAACAATGTGTCTTTTGACATAAAGGTTAAATAAGATAACAAGATCTGATAACTATTTCAAAATTTAGTCTGTTTTACTTATTTGACTTAACATATTAAATTGTAAAAGAAAAAATCACTCGATATCTACTCTGTTGGGAGCAACTCTGAACATAAGTAGAAAACTAGAACTGTTGTCCATACCCCAGCATGCTGCCATTCCCCAACATGGATAACTTGAAAAGGGACATTAACACCCAATTAAATTGAAAAAAACATTTTCAAGAAAAAATACTAAGTAAAACGAACATGTAATCTAGTGGTAGCATAATAGTTAATAATATGTCATGTACTTCATGACTCTAGAAACCCATCTTGATATTTGTCAGTGAACGTGTATTCATTGAAAAAAATGAAACATACTGATATTCATTACAATAGAGAAAAAACAACAGGAATAGAAATCTTTGTCACCAATAACTTTGCAGTGTTCAGTCATCAGTTACTGCTTCCATGACATCAACTTTCCATTTCTGATATCCATCAGCAACATCTTTAGGAAGCTCCCAAACTTGACTTGAAATCTCATTTACTTTTACAGGATTACTGGATACATATACATTAGATATATAATACAGAATGGCAGGGTTAACAAGAAAAATGGATGATCCATCAAATATTTGAGAAAATACACCAAACTCATCCATTTCATCATGTGGAACTAACAAGAACTCCCCATATCCACTGCTGACTTTTTCATATATTTTCCCCTTGTGCTCCTGAAACAAGTATAAGGATGGATGTGATGCATGGACTGGACAAAATCTTGATGAGTCCACTTCTGCAAGTTCTCCAGGATCCAAATTTAATCCCCGTTCTTCCTCTTCTCGTTTCTCTGCTTGAAGAAATTTGATAGCATCATCTTCTGTAATACAGACATTTAACTCCTGATTGATGCTTGGATCAAGTGTTTCAATTGGTTCCGCTGAATCAGAATGGGTCACTGAAACATTTCCAGTTTCAGTCACAGGAATTTCCCTCTTCTCAGGTGGTTGGAATGTATGCGGAATTTCTTCATCAGTTGGTTCTGCTGTATGGTTAGGTTCCTCAGTATCTGTCACAGGAATTTCTCTTTTCTCGTCTTGCTGGAGTTCGTCCGGAATTCCTTCATCTTTCACCGTTTCCAGGTCAAGGTCATCTCTTAGAGTTTCAGTATGTTTGAGTCCTAAGTAAATTCTTGTTGATCCAACGTATTTACATTGTCTCACATACGACGAAATTTTGAAATTCGTTTTGTCCACGATTTCCTTGTTGTGCATATCTACAAGAACTAATGGCACAACTGTGTCAACCTTGCCAAATTCCGTTTTAAGTTCACTTAGAACTTGGTGATAGGTAAAATCTTTCCCAAACTGTTTCTTGACTGCAGATGTAGACTTTCCTGTAGATTTTCCTCTTGAATAAATTTGAATGAATGTCTCGTTTCTTTCTTCTTTAATACCACATATAATGGAATAAGATTCCTGAAAGAATAACAATTACATGTGTAATGATCATGTTATATAGAATCATATCACTTGATGAACTCATTATGTGGTAGTATAGAGTTTGTAAGAACAGTAAACTTGTGAAATTTGTTTATTTAAAACTTGGTTTGATTTTTACACACAAAGAGTTTCTAAAATTAAGTTTAAGAGTATCTTGTTTGGGATATTGTACTGTAGTCTGTACTATAGTATTTACAATGATATGTTTAGAATACGTCTGAAATGTGAATTAATGTAATATATAACTTTTTTTTATGTATTTTAGGGTGTTCTGTTCGTCTGTGTAATTGCCAGGAATAAAATGTTGAATCTAACAACTGGATTTGTATTCATTTCATGCAATTAAACCTGGTTTTAATTACACATATCTTTTTTGTTGTTAATGTCTGGATATGTCACAGTATAAAGACATTTCAATATTAAGAAGATTATGATTACGTTTTCATTAGACATTTAATATAATCTAAAACATATTACAAGATAGGTCTCCTGAACATTCAGTGAAGTGTGCACACAGTTTAACCAAACTGACAGACAGTATAAAGTATTGCAAGTTAATATATATAATCCCCTATCACACTCTGCTTTCCCCAGATATATACATAAACCAAGTTTGGTGCCATTGGGTTTTGTATTTAGTATATATAGGAAATACGGCCCTGACAAGCAAAGATTGCAAACATACATTCCTCCAAGCATCAAGTGTGAATACTATTGCAGTCTGTAGAAGATGAATGTCACTTTTAATTCGACTGTCCAAAGTATTCTTGTATTCGGGTTGATTTTTTGAATTCTACTTTGAACAATAATATTCGGTCATATAGTAATTTAATTCAGTTTATTTGGTTATTATCTAATGAAAATGATCAAGTATGTAGAAATCTGGCAAATTGTGTGCATGCATGTTTTATGCAAAGATAGTATTAGTATATTGTTTCGCCATGATTATTTCTTCATGGTTAACTCACAATAGCAGTTGTGTTAAATACATGCTTCAGATAGCTGATCATTTACTTTTTTACTAATTATAATAATAACTGGTTCGACCAATAATAATAATATTAATTATTATTATTATTGTCATGATCAATTCATGTACTTTGGGCCTCAGCCCTCAGGGTCTTTGTTCATAGTACCACTTGTACTGCTTCTAACTTGTTTATATATATTTACATTGTTGTACTTATTTGATAGTGCTTGTGCTGAGGATGTCATTATGTCAACTGTTTATTTGTATGGGTTGCCTCCCCTGGAACACTGCAATTTTGCTTGACACTAATTTTTTTTAATGTCAACTGTTTGTTCTATTTTTGATTATTGTTTATCTCTTTTATACTGTTTGTATATAATAGAATGAAATCTTTTGGTGAATTACATAGACAATCTGTTTTTAATTTTTTGAAGAGATTAAATAATTCTGAAAATGTTATGATTATTACTTTGTTAAAATCTGATAATTATTTTGTTTCTAAATTAGTTAAAGTGTGGAATGACGCTTTGTATATTGTGTATAATTGAATGCAATTTATTATGTTTATTATATTTTAAGTGATTTTAAATATTCACTTTGTATATATACATTTATATTTATTATGGACGTTCAATGTCTGAAATAAAGCATTATTATTATTATTATTATTATATTATTATTTACTACTATATTGTATATTTGTTGTGTATCTTTCTTGATTATATGTTCCTTTTGGAGCTTTCTGACAATAACAAATTTGAATTTGAATTTGTACAGGTAACTACAGGCTACACGTACGTTTGATTGCACAATCTACCCACTTATGTTCGGGTGACCTAAAATGTTCATGGATTTAATATACCTTCGTTGTTTTCCTTGGTTTCTTTGAAGTTGAAGGTCCTGCAGTGTTATCAGCATGTTCAAGACGATTTTCTCTTATTCTTAGTAATTTTGATTTAACTTCATCTAGGGAAAGCCTCCCTGAAAAGTAAAGAGATTGTGTTCAATGCAAAGCACTTTTTAAAATTAAACAAGAAAATCAGTGAAACTGGTGGATGCTCTCCAAAGTGTGTCTTGAATTGAGCAGCAAATTTTAGGCTTGTAAAAATCTAACCATGGACAGATAAAAACATCAAAGAATGAGCATATACATTATATGTATGTGCATTTAAACTACAGAGTCCCCTGCCCCACCCTAACTTTGACCCATGTGGTGAGCACATCCCTTGATGAACAGGATCTGAAAGACCACAAAACTCAAAGGACACCATTAGTATTTCACTTGTGCCAAGCGGTATCACAATTTCTCAAGTGGTTCTAGAGAAAAAGAGATATCTCTATTCTAATTAGACATATCTTTATTTATAAGAAGTAGAGAAATCTCTATTTTAATTAGACATATCTTAATTAGAAATAGAGATAGTTCTAATTAAAATACAGATATCTCTTTTTTAGTAGAAATAAAGATACCCCCTATTTGAAATACAGATATCTCTATTTAAATACAGATATTTCCATTTGAAGTACAGATATCTCCATTTAAATAGAGATATCTGCATTTAATGGGTAAAAGACCAAACGGCTTACCATAAGAGCGTAGGGATGATTGACCATTTTAAAACCTTGTTGCTAGATCAAAGGTACCTGACGCGTGAAAAAAAATAATATATGCACTATAAAATCTCAATATGTAGAATCTAGTGCATGTGCCAGGAACCTTTGGTTAGATCCATTTTTAGTTTGATATCAAATAAAACCTGTTTATCTAAATGTCAAAATTGTTATACAACATGTATACTCAAGAGACACATTTTAACAGTATTTCACAGTTTAGAATTGCATCACTTATTTGTTTGTTTGTTTATTTGGTAGAGGCAAAGCTATACGTTTTATAATGAGGAAAGGAACGACAACTCTGGGTAGAGACTACTATAATATTATCTTCGGCTATCTTTGACTATCATTATGATTACATGTGGGCTTGTTTTCACCTCAGCGTGGTCGTAAGAAAGTGTAAACTAAGGTTGATAATAGCGCCAACCTAGTGGTTAAGGATGCGGCTACTCACATTTCTATATTTAGTAATTTACCTAGTTTTTTTGTAACTCTGCCCACTGACCCCTATATTTCTGATAGTATTTTTAAAATATACACCTTATATATCTATTATTTCTGGCACTTAAAAATCAATTATTTTCCATATATTACCAGGAACTTTCAATACTATGTCGATCTTTCCAATCCCTTTAGTATTGAAAGTTCCTGATATTACTTATGAAAAGTGTAGTTCTTTTCCCGCCAAAATTAAAACGCTGATATCTTAAAAACAAGATCATTGATCTATCCTTATTTTTGCATAATTGAAAACCATTTATGTCAACTGACTTATATTTTGATAGTCAGCCAATTTGTAAGACTTTAATTCGCAGTAGCGGTCATCCTTAACACACACACCCTCCCCAAAATTACCTGGCGTCAAGACCGGTGCTGGAGCATGCTGCGTCAAGACCGGTGCTGGAGCATGCTGCGTCGACTTGTTATCAGAACTTGAATGTCCACATGATGGGCAAAACTTAAACTCCAATGACAATTCTTCACCACATCCTTCACAAGTCTTAGAAGTTTTAACTTTAACTCCACAATTATGGCAAAAGCTAACGGTAGGACCGACTTTCAAAATTTCCCGGCATCCATGACATTCCATCTTGACGAGGAGAGCTGAACGCAAGGGACATAACTTTAGCAATGATATATATATTCGCAATAAGCAACTAGAAATTAGCAATAGGCAATACGCAATTCGCAATAAGCAATTGGCAATTCGCATTGCGCACCGGCGTTCCATAGACACCAAAGCAAATCCCAATTCTGCTGGGGGTTCCCGCATTAGTCACCTCCTACGATACATGCAGTGGGTAACAGCAGGTGTATTCTTTTCCTGATCCCTCACCTGCAGGGGTGTGGTTCATAGGCATTATGAATGTCCACTGCATTACATGAAAATGAAACATGAACAACTAACATAAACCTACATTACACTTAATTTTGCAATTAAGGTCGAAGGCCAAATTGAGGGCACAATTACCTCGTTTTATGACGCAAAACCCGCCTTCCCATGACGACAGTTCATGAAACAAGGACAGGGATATGCTCCGGAAGCAAATACTATATACCCCCTGCTTCGTCCAAGTCGGGTAACACAATAACCGACTTTTCAATAAGATTTGTCTCTTGTGCATTCTATGAATGGGGTAAAAAGAAAGTTTGTTTACCTTGGACAGGTCGGGCGCTAGCAGACGTGTGCTACTCTTCCGATTCCGATTATTATTATAGCTACACCAGCTATTTCTATTACTGTGAACATGGTTGCTGTGGGTACTACTATGACCGTACGTGTTGTTCAAGGTAAGTACACAAACATATTGTTTTCCTCGTGTTGTCCATGACGACGTTATTCACTGTCATTCGTCGCTAGAGACTTTTGAACAGTGTAGCGTCATTATTAGTTTAACACGTCTCCACTTGGTGTAAAGTAACTTTACCTGCGGTTTGCATATATATTACATATAGACAAATTGCACCAAGGTCATATGGCTATAAGTTCATTTATTCCAGTAGTAATGTATACAATAGAAAATAAATTACTCTCACAAACAGATTTTCTATATAATAATAATAACACACAAAGGGGACATAACTGTTATGCATAATTCATTAGTGGAATCATTAACAATTACGAGAATGGTGCACTTCCAAGGAAATTTTACCTTTATTTACAGGGATAACACACTTTTATCTTTACTTTAAACTGATACAACTCATATTCTTTTTCGTTTCATTTCAATATATGTTTTGAAAATGTATATAATGAATCTAGATCGGTTTGGTTTGGTTTAATTTTGTTTAACGTCCTATTAACAGCTATGGTCATTTAAGGACGGCCTCCCTTGTGTGCAACATGCATGCGTGTAGTGTATGCGTGTGTTTTGGGAGGCTGCGATATGCTCGTGTTTGTCACCTTGTGATAGCGCGGAACTGATGCCGACTTAATAGTGCTACCTCACTGAAACATACTGCCGAAGACACCCAGCAGG
>JAUMHH010010214.1:0-11142 GCA_032359455.1 Chlamys rubida
AATACATCTACAGATCAGTTGTAACAGAGGGGTAGCAAATAGATACAGGAATAGTTAACTTAGATCAGGAGTGAGAGAGGGAACTAAGGACGGGATGGAGGAAATACCATGCACCACGAGACATAATTCTTAGCGTATTAATACAACACCAACCGGAACTACAATATCCAATGTAAATAAACATGACGGCTGCTGACATATCGCTGGGCATTGTGATACATGACAATGTGATTGTAATTGTGTAAAAGAAAAGAAATATTCAAAAAATTACTTTTATTACAACAAAAACAAGACCAAGGTCTGCATTATCGTACAAAATGCCTATCGGTTGAAATAACCAATGCCGGCAAATGAAACAATTTTAACACTCATGCAATTTATCAGAATCGTAACAAATGTCTGAAATACACATATGTTATAGACCTATTGATATGAGTCACAGCACACATAAACATACACATTGCTTATGTGTATTTCATTTGTAACGAACCCCTGTGCTCTGTCGAAAGATCACTCACTTCAAACGCTATCAGTATCACGCGTCTATCAGCCACGGTTTCCTAAGTTTCTGACGACATGTCGAATAAGCTACCGACTGTAGTCAGGTTCCCATACAAAATCAACAAATAAATTCACGCATTGATTCTTCCAAAAAATCGTTCTTTTCTCTCTGCTCATTCAACTTCCAAAAAAAACTCCCTCGTGGAGGGCAAGGTCGGACTACGGTGTTCACTGTATTTATCCATGCGGGAAATTTGTTCCGGGGGGAAATCGTAACAATTTCAAATCTTACTTTCAGCTCAGATTTTAGACATATCATACCACTTGTATTGACACTGAATTGTGGAATAAAATTGAAGTGATTGTAAAATTTCAAAGTACTACTTTGTTTGCAAATCATCGCGCGACAATACGCTGCTCAAACTATTGAACAAATTTGTTTGGACTGTCGATAAGGCGGGAATTTTAAATTTTAAATATAAATTGTACGCTAAAAAAAGAACATAAAAGGCGCTAGCGCATTATGATTTGTTTGCTTGTAAAGCTGTGTCATTCAAATAGATCATAAATACCATACAAAAACAGTTCAATGCTTAAATGAACCAATTAGATCAGTGTCATTTTGAAGCTTCCCCTCCAGCCTCGATTAGCATGAGACAACCGTTAGTATCAAACATTTTGGTGACGCTTTGGTGACATTCAGTGTTCAAGCAATCTCGTTTGCACTGACGATATACATACACTTCAATATCGAAAATATAAGGGAATATCTTTGTTTCGGTACGTAATGACTACACATTTAGTACGTAAATAAAAGAATTTAACGATAGCCTTGCAATGTTCATGCCAGTATGTACCATGAAGCCCTAGAGTTCATCAAATTGAAAAAAAAGGGATTTCAATCCGTCTTTTATAGTGTATAACCATTATCATTATTTCATTACAGGTTTTAGAATGTTCAAATCAGCAGGCATCCATTTTCTTTGTGGTGTGACAATCGGAATATTCTCCACCTTACTAGTAGCTAGTCTGACGTCACGGCAGTCGTTAATAGGTCAGACCACATATGACGTCATCAACAGACACCGCTACGCGGAAAAGAAGAGAGCTCAAAACAAAAAGGATGAATTTCCTTCAATTTCAGTGTTACCTGGTCAGACTAATACGCGATTCATGAGAAAGGAATTTTTGCATAATGCAGATAAAATTATCAGAGGATTTCAACCAATCAGCTTCAACGATTCTGAATTTCATCAAGGTAAATATTTTATCAGTAAAATATCTATATCAGATCGAATATCTTAAATTTTTTCGTCGAACGATCTTCTTACGGTGTTTAATTAAAAAAAAATGTATACACAGTCATTTGGAATATTTAAGACGAGCTCCTACAAGTATTTCAATAAATGATTTTAAAGGATTTATTTAAATTATGATATGAAATTGAAATGGGGATAACATGTATGCCATAGGTAAGAATTATGAGAATATTCATTAGAGAACAATTTTCTTTGCTATCAACCCTCGGCTCACATCAGCCCTCGGGCTTCCTGTAGGATTTCGATTGTTGTGCAAATACAGTTTATATAACAAAAGATAATATGCAGAATGTTTATAAACGATTTTACGTGATATGGGTTGTTTTGTATGTGCGATACTGTTAACTGATTATTTTGCATTATCCCCCACCGACCCATAACTGCCCAGCACGTGCTGTATATGTGTTACTTCCGGTTCCATAGATACATCCATATTTGTTCTTTGTAAGGTTTTCATGTTCTACTTAAAATTATAAAGTATGGTATATGCAATGACGGGTTATATTGAAACCATTATGATTTTCTACCCTGTATCAACCCTCGGCTCACATCAGCCCTCGGGCTTCCTGTCTCTCGGGCTGGATAGGATTTGGTAATGGTGGTATGATCACGTCTTTATAGTATATGGTTGTTATTACTGCACAATACAGAAATTAAACATGATATTAACGTGTTCCAGATGAAAACCACGTTGCCAGGGATTTAAAAAAGCAAGTACGCGTGTTATGTTGGGTGATGACAAGTCCTCAAAATCTTCATGTTAAGACCATACACGTACAACGCACGTGGGCCAAGCGATGTAACGTGGTTGTATACATCAGCTCGACTACGGACACCAGGTTCCCGACCGTTGGGCTCAATGTCTCCGAGGGACGGGATCATCTTACGGAAAAAACTATGCAAGCGTTTAAGTACGTGTACGACAAACATTTCAATGACGCTGATTGGTTCTTGAAAGCGGATGACGACACTTACGTTATACTAGAAAACCTTCGTTATTTACTGAAGTCACATTCACATGAGGAACCTGTCTACTTCGGACATCATTTCAGGGCTCATGTAAAGCAGGGTTACCACAGTGGAGGGGCGGGGTACGTCTTGAGTAAAGAGGCCCTACGAAGGCTGATTCAGAAAGGAAACAATACAAATTTGTGCCATAAATCTGGTCTAAACGAAGACGTAGAGATTGGTCGATGTATGGAGAATCTTGGAGTCAAAATTGGAAACTCAACGGACGCTTTAGGGCGAACCCGGTTCCATTGCCTCCGCCCGCCATTGCATTTATCCGGATTATACCCTTCCTGGTATTACCTATACGACACACATGGAGGAAAAAAGAAGGTGGGTATGTCGATTAAAACATTACAGTTCTTTATTTTATGAATGTTAAATGTTAGCGGTTGATGACATCATAAGCAGCAAGAAACGTAGAAAACCTAAATTAATTCACAAATATGTATACATAGATGCTATTCTATTTTTACTGTTGAACTCTATATATTTCACGAGTATGACAGAATACACGAGTGCAAAGTACGAATTAATATCTGTATATTCTGCCATAAAAGTGAAATATATATGGTATTCAACGGAAAAACTATTGTTCTTCCATTTATAACATTCTTTAAAGTAACAAAACAAAAACAATGCTGCATCAAAAAATGCTGGATAAAGTAGGGTAATATTTGACGCCCAAGTTTTAATGACGTCACGCTTTACAACCAGGCTTTGTGCAATTTTGAATGGGCTGCTCAACGCAATCATATCGTTTTCTGTCCTTGCTTCGGTAGGTTTTGTCCACAAAAAATATATCAATTACGTAAGTATGTTAGTAATTTTGTATATGTACCAAAGACGTATAACAATAACCACTTATTCCACCGTCGTTTATCTGTAACTGAAAAGAAAATTTGCGACATGAAATAGACAATACCATTTTGATTGGTCAATATTAAATCGATACTGGACCTTATATCATTACATATGAAATTAAAACATTTCTATTTTTTTTAAAGTTTTTATCATCCTATTAAATTTTTGATATTTCACTAGAACACGTGTTATAAATAGGGATTGAACGGATTGTTTTAAAATTTTCATGCTGGTTTGAACGTAAATCGGTTACATCCATACTAAACATGAAGCCTGCTATTTATATAGTCCATCTATTTACATTTTTACAATAGAACAGTTGTTTCATTTCATTTATTTGTTCTTAAAGAATTTATTTATTTACTGCGTTTGTATATGCATCGTCCTATTTAAATAAAATTGGCGCCAATAATCAACCGTAGTCATTTGAGCGTTTGACGCATGGACATTCTCCGTTTTGTTCGAAGCAAAGCGACAAGACTCTCCTTGAACAAGGTTAATCAATGACGTCATAGGTAAACCACGTGTTACCTCACGAGAGTTTTTGCTTTCATACTCAAATGAAATGCATTTCTGCTAGTAATGTTAATATAGTGGGTTGCAGCGCAAAATTTAATGTAAATATACAACTTTAAATCTATTACAAAGTATACACATGTTTAACAGCTGTGTAATCGAGAAATTACCTACAATGTACCGAGAGAGATCAAGTAAAAATAGTGAAAATACTCTCTAAAATACAAAAAAAATCAAAATCACCTATTTAAAAAAAAACATTTTTTAATGTGTCCGTGCATAAAAAAACACATATAAGTAAAAATATTACTGCACTAAATCGCCATTTTGTCTATCTACCATCCATGCTCATATTATGTCAACATAACACAGAAAAAAAAATCTTATTCATGTAATAGTCAATTCACAATAAAATATACTTTTTGATATCATTGAAATTGTATTAATATACAGATATGGTCATCGTAGTAATTTCAATGGTAAATTCCGGTACAAAACTAAATCCTTACAAACGTATGTTTGTATGATACATATAACTTAAAATTGGTTAATGGGCCAAGGAAGTGATTTCAACAGTGTAGACAATATAAGGTTATCAAATGTTTGGAGCAATCCACTGTTTTATCGAGACACCGTGTTTTTCTGTGTTTCGATAATGGGGCGGATATCTCCAAATATTTGACTACCTCATACTTGCCCATATATATATATATATGTGTGTGTCACTAGGAGGTAGTGATCGACTTTGGTGCGCATTGAAAAAGAAAACTTACTGAAATTAAGATAGATATCCCAAAATAATAGTCATCAATTATTATTCACCAACCTCACCAATCTCAATTCTAAATGTGTGCCTATAAGAAGGAATTAAAGTTACATACACTGTCTAAGCATTTATTAGGAAATTTAAATACCCCAATGTGTCGCACTGCATGATAGTTCGAGGCAACTTATGAGGGGTGCTCTGCAGCGTCCAAGGTTATCTGTGGTGTTCTCTGCTAAGCAAACATAGTAATCTTGATTACTATTGATGATGTCGTACATTTAATTAAGGAATGCCACATCTGTTTCAGGATAGGGATTCAATACTGGAAACTGCTGTTAATATTTTAAATGTAAACTATTATGTCATATTCTCATATAAATGAGTAACAAAGAGCGAAGTAAAGTTTTTCTGGCAATATTACCTTATCACATATTCAGTGGGCAGAAATGATGAAGTCTATCACAAAATTGATCCCGAAAATATACTCAGTAATGCATGAACTTGCAAAATAACTGCTAAAAAAATAGCAGTTCAAGATGAAAAAAAATAACGAAGCCATATTTTCACATAATTTTTTCAAATGTTCCATGTAAAAAAAAGTCTTATACGATGTAAAGATACAGATCTTACAATTCCAGACAATTGGGGATATACTGATTTTTCTATTAATCAAAGATCCATTATAATGTATGTAATGCACCAGCTAGTCACAATTAGCGATATGAATGTATGACACTGATTTCTAATCAATGATTTACGATTTCTAAAACTTAATTTAAAATCAAATCACATACAATATTTTGTAATTAATGCAATGTTGCATTAGAATTATCAAGTAAAACCATGTATTCAAATTGAATTCATCAGATCCTACAGGTTGTTTAGAGTAACACTGCTTTTAAGTGGAGATACATGCCAAAGCATTGTATTACACGTATATTTAAATGCAGATTTCTATCAATGCTGACTGCTTTTCCATTGATCGTTTTTGAATGGAGATACATGCCAAAGCAGTGCAGCACATTGCTATCAATGCCTATTGCGTTATCAGTGATCTTTTGTTAATGGAGATGAATGCAACAGCAACATCTAACATGCTTATTTGAATGCCAATTGCTCTTGATGTTTGATGTATTACCAGTGATCTTTTGTTTTGTTTCAGGGACGAGAGAGTATCAGTGAACAAGCCATTTCCTTTCATTATATCACACCCACGGATATGTATTATCTGGACTTTTTAATATACCACATACGGCCGTATGGTATATCTTCCGTTGACAAGCATCTCAACTAACGCGCTAGGCACAAAAAATCGACATTATACTTTGGAGGTTAATTAGTCTAGAAACTTTTGTTTGAGAATTCAGGAGATTTTTTTCTGGATAAATGAAACCGGAACATTACTGTTTTCGCCCTACTTCATGCTAATTTCAGCGCGATTCACCTGATCTTTAAACAAAAACGATGTCCTTTGATGTAAAGTTCGGAGAAAATCGTGCATTTTTTTCCAAAATGACCTCTTAAATTACTTGTACTTACATTTTTCATAGAAATGAGACACCACGTATTACTCTCACACTTACAATTTCTGTTGGGCAGGAACATATGTTAAGCTGAGTATGCATATAAATAATTACACTGTAAAAGCTACTGAAGCTGATAAATCCGTCCTCTCTCGAACAGGTTGCTTGGCCCAACCATTTCCTATAGATGTATACGTGTAGTCCAGGATCAAAGCTATTTACTTGTTCCATGTAAAAATATAGTCCATGCAAATAAAAGAAGATAAGCCATTATTCACACTGTCGAATATATTACATATACATAAGGATTGACCTGTATTTTGACGGCGTACACGGTAGCATAAACGCATATGGCAACGGTTACATCATATGGTGCGCTTTAGCACTCCATAAATAATATGTTTGTTTTCAACTGCATTCATGCTCACGTATACGCCGTCAAAATGAAGGCAGCACACCATAGGATATGTTCGTTGCCAACAGCGTTCATGCTACCGTAAGCGCCGTCAAAATGAAGGTAAATTTTTATATTTACATCCAAAAAGTGTTAAAATGCTTGTACGAAGGAAACGAGATAAACAGTTGGAACAGGTTCCTACGATGGTAACAACGGTAGCATACATAACAATTTAACGCCAAAATATAATATTTAAAATGCAGGTAGTTCAGTTATTTTAATGTGCTGATGGATTGAAAAATCTATCAAGTAAAATAATCCTGTCTGAGATGCGAGGAACGTAGGTCTGTTACTGTAGACAATATAAGTAAGGTTTAAATGATCAACGGAGAGAGTTGTAAACAAAAATATTGGTTGGAAAAAACAATAACAAAACTCATTACTGATAGTAAATATTATTGAATAAACACCAGTGGCAAAGTACAGGAAATTGAAATCTGGTTACTAGATACCTCTTAGTCCAGTTCGACTTAAGCGGTTTTTTTGTTGTTTTTTTCATATACGGGACATATTCAACTGTTACCTGGATATGAATGTGTGTTGTTGATATTTTCAGTAATTTAATGTGCAATATGGGGTTAACAGTTTTAACTAAACAAAGTTTGGCATTAAATTCTTGCCGATATTCTTTGAAACCCCTATTCAACACGGAAAAAATGTCTTAAAATAAAGGTATGTGGATTTGTTTTACATTTTGCAAGTGCTCGTGTCTTAAAGGAACTCGTATCCTATATATATGTGTATTATAGTAATAATTCTATGATCAATAAATGGAAAAGTTTGTTAGCAAATGCTGCCACCGTTTGCATATTGTTCGATTAAAAACTATGTTTTCCTTGTCCTACTGAACTTTTGTAAAATGATAATCGGACAGAATTTTTGTAATATTATATATCATTATGTATTATATTCATAAACGTCATACCCTTTGTGTGAAAATGCATATCCTGTTTTGGTTTTCATTTTGTAATATTTGTTGTTTCCTAAGTATTAAGTATAAGTTTACTAGAGATTTTAAGCCAGAATATTAGAGTTGTAATTGCATTTTCAAGTGCATAACGTTCGTAACAGGAATCCATTGTTGGCAGAATAAATATATTTTCATAACTAAAATCGTTTGTACTTTAATATTGTTTTCCCAATTTGTACTTTCTACAGTGATAAGTCTATATTTCGCTGGTACTTAAGCGTTATTTAGATATATTTATACCGTGAACATGTCACAACCATCGCATCGTTCAACATAAGCAAAAATAAAAGTTGACGTCTCCGCAAAAATGAGATATTTTACTTTAAACGGACATATATTAGTGCACTCAAGTGTTTGCTCTTTCTCGATTTAAACGTAAAAGCGCATTGATGAATTTGTGCGCCCACAAAATATGCAATAGAAAACATGAACTCCAATTGGCGCAGCATAATTTAGCGTAATATTTAAACGCTAAAATAAGACTACCGCTAAAATGAGTACGTTTACAGTATGTAATGAAAAGCGTTGACTAGACAATATTTAAATTATTCATTAAAATACTAGATGTTCTTTAATGTTGATTGATTAGAGTTTTTGTTTATTTGAAGTATTAATAATTATCAGACATTACTTATTGTTATTGCAAACAGTTATGACTATATGCTGTTTATATTGTTTCATTATACAGTATACAGTTATACTGTACCTACTTAAAATTTTAGTGAGTAGTGTATCTTAATTATTCGTTACTGTAACATTGATAAATTAACCAGATTCTTAACCAGAATTCTTTTATCTGACTTCATAGATGTGAAATCGGAATTTCTTTGATATTGTTTAAGGGACTTAAGATTATTTTAATATAATCGATTACTCAAAGCTATTATTATCACA
This sequence comes from Chlamys rubida, assembly GCA_032359455.1. NCBI lineage: Eukaryota > Metazoa > Mollusca > Bivalvia > Pectinida > Pectinidae > Chlamys > Chlamys rubida. Next base: position 8,819 of record JAUMHH010010214.1, read on the forward strand.
TTCAGATCAGGTCATTATTGTCTAATTTTCCATTCCATCATCTGTTTGACCAGGTACAGTCGCTTTGTATAAGAGGTGTTCATATTGTTCTTGTGGTCTCATTGAAATCTCTTCTCATATAACTTGTATCAATGTCTGTATTAAAATAGAGTTGGATGAATAACTTATTTATTATCAGGTTCCTACTCTAAAGTCCATTTATATATGCTGAGTTTGATTTTTCTATGTATTGATTGCCAGACAACATCGTTGATGGGGCTCTAAAACCTGTGTATTTACTGGTTATGTTAATGCCGTAGTAACTGTCACTTTTCAATAAATTATTACCATGGAAACAAGTTTGAGTTGGCTCTTAATTCTGAATTATATTTAGGTTGAAATATCTCTTTCATGTTGACATTTTGCAAATGAGTTCAGGGGATAACTATCTGGAATAATGAGGCTCAGTATGAGATGAACAGTTTGAATCCGAAAATCGAACATTTATATTTGACTACATGTATTTACAACCCAACCAGAACGTTAAAGGAGTTAAATTGGAAACAGATCTTCTGTCTGTTCGTCTGTTTGTGTGTGTGTGTGTATATGTGATGGTGCGTGTGTGTGTGTGTGTGTATGTGTGTATGTGTGTATGTGTGTGTATGTGTGTATGTGGCGGTGTATATATGTGTGTGTGTGTGTGTGTGTGTGTGTGTGTGTGTGTGTTTATCTGTCTGTCGGTGGAGAGGAGGAGAAAGGGAGAGTGAGAGAGAACGACAAATGGTAGGGGTATAGAAGATAGAGAGAGTATTAGATAGACAAAGCGAGGCAGATAGACAGAGACACGGAGACGGAGGTAAAATGGGAAGCATGGATATAATATGTACATGTACAGTACTATTGTACAGGTAAATGTGCCTCTCTATTACAGATAAAAACAAACGCTAAAAGAAAACTATAAATTTTTATTGAACATTAAATTAGCAATCTTAACATTTAGCATTTGGTGCCGCTGGAAGCTGCCCACGTTTAGCCATAGATGACAGACCTGTTGAAGAAAGGAACATTTGAGACTTTGATAGACACATGTTTTATAGAATAGAAAATGCAAATATGTCGTAGGCATAACGTAGACATGACGGGCTGTACCGCAGTGTGATAAGGATTAAAATTATACCGTAAACCCTCTATATAATGTCCCATGTTTATCACGTTAAAATGACCATTGTAAATGATATGTATCGATATAATGCCCTTATTCATCATAACAGCTTCGACATAATGATCTTCCTTTATAACCATACAGTAAAACTGTACAGTGATAAACAGGGGTATACTAACAGTATACCCCTGTTTATCACTGTACAGTGAAACCTCGCTATAATGCCGAATGTTTATCACTTTACATTACATCCTCGCTATAATGCCGAATGTTTATCACTTTACATTGCATTCATGATATAATGCCGAATGTTTATCACTTTACATTACACCCTCGCTATAATGCCGAATGTTTATCACTTTACATTACATCCTTGATATAATGCCAAATGTTTATGATAAAGAAAAACACTTTTATAATACCCCTCATGTAGTACTTTAGAGTAAATAAGGGTATAATGTTTTCTTTTTTTTATCACTTAATAGAAAACTTTAATATATTTTCACTTATACTTCTTTGAAATTTGGAAATGTATTTATTATGTGCTATCAAGTTAGCTGTTACATGTTCTTGTGTTTTTTTTGTAATGTTAACGTGTTATCTACAAGATAGTATCCGCGCCCTCCTGTTGATCAAATATGGATATCTCGTATATATTGTTTTTAAAACTGGAGTTGTGATTTTATCATCAACAGATCAGAGCCAAAAATTCCTATGATAGTAACAAAGAGTTAAATATATTAATCAAATCAGAATAAAATGGAATAATACTTGCAAAGACTTGTAAATGAACACAAAATGAATCAGGTATCAAAATAATTATGTAGATAACGTAACAAAAAAAACAAATAATAAGTGAACATCATGTAAGTAACTGAACACAAAAAGAAACAAATAATTAATGAAATCATGAAAAATAGGTAAACATAAAAAAAAATAAAAAAAATAACCAATGTTCCTGTCGATTAAATAAACATTAAAAGAATATAAAACAGTGTCTACGTCCGTCTGTCGATCTGATACAACGGATACTTTATATATACATGTATATATAATAAAAAAGGATTAAATGTCCATGTGAAGTAAGTAAATATAGAAAAATACTAGCTGCTTTCACCCTTCACAGGGCTCTTCAGGTTTATTTCAAAAGAACAACTTCGTGACGTCACAATTACATGTCATC
>JAUMHH010010225.1:0-11142 GCA_032359455.1 Chlamys rubida
CTTAAGTTACCTATATGTCAGTTGCATGTAACAAAAGAAACAGGTGAGCGATACAGGCCCTCTGGGCCTCTTGTTTTACTATAGTTTATATATTAGGGAGTTAACACTTTTAGTTTTAAATTCTGCTTATTTCCAAAAGTATGACCCTTACTCACCCTAAGGCCTGATGATCATGGCAAAAAAGGATTATATTGGCTAAAATTTCAACAATCTTCTTCTTTAGACCTTCAGTTCCTTGAATCAAATACAGTCACCATATTCTCACAATTTGATAGTCCATGTGATAAAAAATATCCGTGTGGTCTTACTGAAGAATGTGTGGTCTTTTGATTTTGCGAGATAAATGTTGGGAAGTATTAATCAGGTGTTGTTGTTTGACACCTTGGCAATAGATTGCGGAGGTTACAATCCATTTAGTATACTCTAAAGTTAGAACGCAAAAATAGCAAATATATAACATTCACTTCATAGAAAGTATATGCAGTAATCTGTATTTCCTGACTGAATTTCATTGTCAATATTGTACTTCAGGTACGTTCCAGGTTCAGGAATTGGGTGTCCATGGATTTGTTAGACTTCTTCAGCAGTGTATAGACCGTAATCTCACGGACAAAGGGCAGTTTAAAGTTTGGGATACTGAGAGGTCTTCACTTCCTGTAGACTGGCTGGAGAAAGTCTGGTCCAAGCTGGCTAAATCATCTTTGGAGCACTTCAAGGATTTACACCTCGTGCCACAGAAACATGGCAAGTACTACCACCTTCATAGACTCACAAGAGTGTTTATTGTGAAGTCGTACAATTCACACACCTTACCTGAGGCCATTTGTAGATCTATGGCCCATTTTTCTGTCATCGTTTTACCTGCCTGGCCTTCCTCTATGCCAGAGCATTCAGAAGTCACCAAGTACATACACATTCCAACACAAGATAGCTTTCTGAGCTTGCTCCGTTGTCTACACACAAATAATAATGCCTTCTTACAGAGTTTCAATGCCAATGCTGACGAAGAAGAAAGATGTTCATGGATGAAGTATTTAGAATATTTGAACATTAGAAAATTTGAAGAAATGTCTCTGGGACAGATGAAGATTTTCATAGAATTGGGAAGCAGTGCCTACACTTCAGTCAGCCAGGTGGATACACTGGCTCCACAGCTTGGGTATGACTTTCCTGTAAAATATCCCTGTCGTCTACTGTCCTCGTCAGATAGTTGTCAATGGAGGGTTGCCCAAAACCTGGGGGCCACACAGCTAACAGAGGAAGGTGCTATAAAGCAAATATTATCTGAAAAATGGCATACATACTCTGACTCTGACAAGAAGAAACTGATGATGTATTTTATCAGAAAAATTCACCAGTTCAAAAGAAATCCTGTTTTGATGGGATTGGCAAGGGAAGCTGAATTTGTACAAACTTCTACAAGAGGTTTACAGAAACCATCTGAACTGTACGACCCCTCTATCAAGCGATTGAGAGAATTGATAGGGGATGATTCCATGTTTCCAGCAGGTCAATTTTCTTCATCAGAAATTCTGGTTGGATTACGTGATTTGGGACTACAATCGTCCAATCCATCAAGTGAGCTGATCTATAGCTGTATTAACAACTTGGACAGAAAAGTGAAGCAGGGACACTCATCAAACTTGAAACAAGCAGAGGCAGTGAACCATTTTCTATCACAACAGTTAGAACTATTGAATCATTACTCATTGATGGACAAGAAATTCTTGGTGCCACAAAAGAGAACCTCTGTTTACCCCACCGCCTTACCATGGTGCAGCAGCACACATGAACTGTGTGCACCACGAGAATGTCTCCTAGCAACCACACGGAATCAACGAATAGTTGGGTCTGTCATTCCACTCGTTTCGGAAAAATCTTACAGTTATTTGAACAATTCTTTCCAGTTACTTCATCCACGGGTGACCGATGTGCTAAATCATCTGTTGCAAATCCAGCAAAATTACGAGGTAAAGTACAAACCTGACTTCCTACCCTGTATCAACGAAGTATACAACTTTCTAGCAGAAGATATTTCGACCAGCTCAGATATAGAAAGGAAGATACAAGATTTCTTTTCAAGAGAACCTTTGGTTTGGACAGGGGAAACGTTTGTAGAGGTAACCGATGTTTACACTACACGCAATCCCGAAGACATCCCATTAGAGCCCTACATGTACTGTCTACCAAGAGAGTTTCTACCTATTAAACAATTCTTTGAGGCTATTGGCTGTCATGACAAGCAGACCGTCGACGTTCTTCGTATTGTACAGGGAAAAATCAAAGATAAGCATGATGGGCAAACATGTGATTCTAGGAATGATGTGGGCAAAGACTTGAACATTACTGTGCAAATACTGACGAAATACAAACAGAATCCCGAATCTGTTGCACACCTGGATGTTCTGTTTCCTGTCCACACAGGCTCCGAGACAAGATTGCAGCTAATGTCCGCTTCTGAGTGTAGATACAGTAATGAAGAGTGGTTGAAAGTGATGGCAGAGGAGGAAGAAGAGACCATTTATTATGTACACGCTAACATTCCATCACATACTGCTCAGGCCCTTGGTGTTCGTTCACTGACGGAGGGCCTGCTGACCGATACAGAAGCAATAGAACCTTGTGGACAGCATGAAGACCTTACAGGAAGGATCAAAGGCTTACTTGATGGTTATACGGATGGTTTATCTGTTCCAAAGGAGATTGTTCAAAATGCTGATGATGCCGGGGCCACAAAAGTTTGTTTTCTTTACGACGAACGTGAAAACATGGACGCACGAACACGGCTGATAGATGAAAACATGTCTAGTTTCCAAGGTGCTGCTCTTTGGGCTTACAATAATAAGCAATTCACTGAGGCTGATTTAAGTAACATCACAAAACTCGGTGGAGCAACCAAACAGGAGGACGACACTAAAATCGGGAAATTTGGTTTAGGGTTTTGCTCTGTGTACAATTTGACGGATGTCCCAAGCTTCATCACAGGCACTGATCTTGTCATTTTTGATCCTCACTACAGAAATTTAGGCAGTGCTGTTAAAGGGAAGGAACCAGGCATCAAAATCAACCTGAGAAGTTTGCAGAATCAGAGGCTTGTCAGAAGAATGAAAAATCAATTCAAACCGTTCAATAGAGTGTTTGGTTGTGATATGACCATGGGAGAAGACCTTCATTCATATGAAGGAACACTGTTTCGGCTTCCTTTAAGGACAAATGAACAAGCAGGGAAAAGTGAAATAAAGGACAGCGCCTACTCCAAGTCCGATATAAAGGAACTACTGCACATGCTGATGAAAAATGGTGGAAATATGTTGCTGTTTACACAAAATGTGACAAAAATTGAAGTTTATCACCTGCCAGCTAATGCCACAGATCCCAGTCAGAGCACTCTGATTTATACAGCTACCAAAAACATGATAGCCTCAGATTATCAAAGCATACAGATTACAGATACATTTAACATCCTGAAAGAGGTATCGGCGCTGTATTCAACAGTCCAACACAGACAAGTACATGTACCTGAAATACAAAAAAATATTCAAGCTGACATCAACATTCAAGTGGAAAACGCTGCAAAACACTTCATATCTTATACAGTGTCAGAGACGCGATCGTGCACTCGATGGATTATCGCCTATGCAACAGGCACTTCAAAAAGTCTGGAGATCTCAAAACAGGTCAGGGGTGTGTTACCTCTGGCAGGCGTCGCAACGCCAATCCAGATAAATGGATGTGTTGTTAACTTAATGTCGTTGGGGAACATGCCATTTGGATTTTACAAAACGGGTCATTATTTCTCATTTCTTCCACTACCAATACAAACAGGACTGCCTGTACACATCAACGCTACATTTGCTGTAGCGCCAGATAGACGCACAATCATGTGGGGAACAGAGGATGATAAGACTGAACTGTTTAAACCTCGATGGAATCATTCACTTATGACTGACGCAGTTCCTAAAGCTTATGTCTGTCTTCTTGAGAGTTTGCACAATTACAACGGTGTCATTGATGAGGAATACATGAACATTTGGCCTATTTATCCAGCATGTTCAAGTGAACTGCAGCACATGCAGAAGGCATTTCTGACATCAATTGTCGAGGAAAACCCAATAGTGTTCAAAAGACAAGACATTTGGGCAAAATATGAAGACTGTAGGTTTATGGATCCAGAACTTCTTGAATCAGACGTGGGAGATATTGCCTTCAAAGCAGCTATTCATTTCTTGGAAACCGAAGAGGACGATAGTACAAAGGTTATGAGATTACAAAATAAACTGCATACCTCCTTCAGCAATGCTGGCCTTGAAAGTACCATCAAGACAAAGATATTTTCGACAGAGAATTTCTTCACAGAAGTGCTTTTTCCAGAAATGCTGTCAGATTTTTGGCAATCCAGAGAAAGGAACATGCTTGTAATGTTTGCTGTAGATAATATGAGTGAGACTACCAAAAACCTGCTTCTTAGCACAAAATGCATTCCTTCAGAACCAACGGGAGAAATGAAATATCCTCATGAACTGATACATCCGGATAGTGAGCTACAAAATTTGTTTGCAACATGTGAAGGACGGTTTGTACATGAAGAAATGATAGAAGCTGGCATCAGGAACAGAAAGAAACAGCTGGCAGACATCGGGATGATAGTTGAAACATTGCCATCACACTTGGTCGTTGACAGAGTGGAGAGTGTACTGGGTTTGTCACTTGAATGTGACAAGTGTGCAATAGCCAGGTCCCACACAATTATTCAATACATCCAAAGAAAATGCATGTCTGAAGTGTCGCTTATTGAACAACTCAAAGACATACCATACTTACCAATTCTGAAGAAACCAAAAGACTGGAATTTCCGATGGGGAGCAGACTGTCAATCTTTTGATATCGGTTTAACTACCATGCAAGAAGTAAAAGTCACCAACTGTAACCATGAGATTAAGGAAAATGTTCAGTTTGCAAAACCAAAATGTCTTTATCTGACCTCATCTCAACATCTGGTTGGTTCTCAGGAACTTGTTATGGATGTGTCTTGCTACAAAACATTGGTTTCTCCTGGACGAGACATTTTCTCTCGTTTGGGCGTCAATGGAGGAAAACTCGATACCATTCCTATCAAAGTTGTTTGCGGACATTTGATTGAACTTTGTAAAAACACTGACCCTGTTAACATGGCGGAGGACTCCAAACACCTGCTCAAGAAAATGTGCAATATAGTTTACACTTTTTTGAGTAAAAGAATATCCAACGAACCTATTTCTGGAGAGGAAATGAACTGCATTACTGATTTAAAAGAGCACCCTGTTGTTTTCTGCCACAATGTTTTTGTGAAACCAAAACAAACGGCACTCAGCATTTCAGTGGATTGCGAACCTCATCTCTTTGGATTGCAGACCCATCATCTTGGATCAAAATGCAAACAACTTTTGCCTGTTCTTGATATCAAAAGCAAATTTACCACAGATGATATTTTAAATCTCATGTTGGAAAAGCAAACTTATAAAGGAGAGGAGCAGCTGACAGAAGATGAATTGGAGCTCTACACCAAACTCATCAAAGTCCTAGTTGAGTGTATGGAACTAGAAAAAATGGACTATCATAAAATATGTACAATCACAGATGATGATGGTGTTTCAACACAATTGTGTATTCCAGATGTGAAAGGTGTCCTGACACCAATCAATGAGTTGTGTTTGAATGACAATGAGAACATCACAACAACTGGGACAATGAAATTTGTCACCGGAAAAATTGGTCCAGATTTCGCCCGCACACTTGGTGTAAAGGCAAAGACAAAACAACACTTCTGGGACAATACTAGAAAAATACCTTTCGGACAAAAGGAAGAATTGACTACAAGAATAAAAGAAATTTTAAGAGGCTACCCATGTGATGAAGGAATCATGAAGGAACTTCTGCAGAATGCTGATGACGCACAAGCAACAGAGCTTCAATTCATCATAGATGATAACACCTACTCTGACGAAAGAGTATTTGATGATAAATGGAAAGCATTACAAGGCCCTGCTCTTCTTGTTTATAATGATAGCATGTTTAGTGCTAAGGATATTCAAGGAATACAGGACCTTGGGATAGGCAGCAAAGGGGACGACCCAACAAAAACTGGCCAGTACGGTGTGGGGTTCAATGCTGTGTACCATCTAACGGATGCACCCTCATTCCTCACAAAGGGCCCCAATGTTGAAGGAGGGGAAACAATGTGTGTCATGGACCCACACTGCCAATTTTTATCAGATGCCACTGATGAACGACCTGGAATTCAGTTGACGAATCTAGATGAACACAGAAATTTACATCCAGATGTTTTCAAGTGCTACCACGAAGAAAAACTTTTGGCAAACAAAGGAACAGTTTTCAGATTCCCACTTCGAGCATACGATGAAACGAGAAAGCATTTAGCAGTTCCAATGTCATCAGTTAAGCTTCGGAATCTGTTTAAGACATTCGAGGGGGGCCTGTTAGAAGCATTGCTTTTTGTTAATTCTGTTAAGAAGATTTCACTGTCAAATATTTCCGTCGGTGAGTTTAAACTACTGTATGAAGTTGAAATAGTAATCTCTGAAGCGGACGAGGAAAAAAGGACAGCTTTTGGAAACCATTTACGTGATATGAACAAGAATTTTAGAGACTCTCGGGATCTATCATGCATACAAAACGAAAGCGTTTCTTATAACGTCACAGTGAAAGACAGCGAAGGTGTTTCGAACACATGGCTTGTAGTTCAACAGATAGGGTTTGGAGATGGTGAAATTCCCAAAGTAGTAATTGACGCAAGCAGAAATCGACAACTTGGGCTATTACCGAGGGTTGGTGTAGCTTTTCTTCTGTCATCATACAAATCTGAAAAAAATTATGCAAAACAAAAGAACAGAGCATTTTGTTTCCTGCCATTGCCAATACACACTGGTCTGCCTGCCCATGTAAACGGTCATTTCGCCTTTGACGGAGATACAAGAAGTAGTTTATGGAAAGAGGAACGAGGAACATACAGATGGGAATGGAATAAACTGCTGCTGAGTCAGGTCATTCCTTCCGCGTATATCAGGGGCATGGAGAGAATGAAGGAGATGCTTCTGACAGACGTTGAAGAGTCTTGTCTTGTCGAAAAGAAACGGCAGCTTGATGACGCGTTTCCTATTTATATGGATGCAAAAGATGATAACTGGAAGTTACTAGCAAAAGAAGTTCTGAACAAAATTTACAGTGGTGATTATGAATTGTTCTACCTGTATAAATCGCATGAAAGCAGTGTCAGTGCCAAACTACCACCTGTGTTCATGTCTCTGAAAGAGCAGAAAGAAGAATTTCCTGCAGTCTTCAACACCTTAAAAGATCACCAAAAGAAAACCAAAAAAAGACTTACATGGGATGATCAAAAACTTTTATCGCAAGTGATGAAAGATATTGGACTGAGGCTGCTAGATTCACCCAAAGAAATATTTATCAGTTTGAAGGATGCTGAGGTACCTGTATCTGAAATATCACCGAAAACTATTATGGAGTTCATGAAATCATTCAGCAGGAGAGATATTGAACATAGATGTAACATTGTGATTCAAGAAGATGGAACACATTTGTCAAATACTAGTCTACAAAATGTGGAAAAGGTTTCAGCATTACTGCAATACTGCCGAGACAGTGAAGACTTTGCTTCGGGCATTGTCGATGTACCACTGTGTTTAACTCAGGATGGGAAACTACGAGTGTTCAAGGAGGGTAGTGAAATATTTTGCAATGAACTGTTTTCTATTTTACCAGGTTCTGGAAGTCGATTTCTCCATCAACGTTTAGTCGACCTTTGTAATTTAGAGGAATTACAGCAAAAAGTTTTTAAATCTTTTGATATTCCTTCATTTGCCGACTACTTAGCAGAAAGCTTGAGTCCGGAAAAGTTCAGAAATCCTAGGAAAATGGTGGACTGGATGCCTGATAATGAACACATTCCCAAGTTGTCATGGATATGTGAAGTGTGGAAGTTTTTGACAGAACAGGAAAAGAAATGTAAAGGAAACGATGAAGCAGATAGATATTGTCCTAACAAAGGTGAAGCTGTTTGGACTTTTCCCCAGGAATTGAGCGATATTGCTCCATGGAATCTGGTACCATGTACACTGTTTGAAGAAGCAGGCGGATTTAAAACACAGAGAACAGTACTGTCAGCATTGTCAATGTTTGACAAAATATTGAATTCGGGGTCGTTCACAGGTGAATTAAAAAAAGCATTGGGAAAGCTTGCACTTCCTGTTTTTGACACAAATACATTACATACCTCAATTCTGCCCTCATTGATACCGTTTGACAAGAAGCCAGCTATGGTGTTGAACTGTCTATACCTACACTGCAATGAGCCAGGATATCAATGTCTCTCAAACACAGATGCTGATACTATTTTGGAATATTTTGTGAATCACAAAGAGGTAGTTCAGAAGCTTGATAACTGGATGAGTAAACTGAAGTCCCTTCCACTGCATTGTACATGCCATGGGGAATATGTATCACTTGAGATGGAACGAAGAGTACTGGTGCTTCCAGACATGATACCATCGGACGGAATTAAAGAATGGGGTCTAGTATCTAAAACATTGCTTTTGAAGCCAATTCCAAAGCTGAAGTTACTGTATAATGCCTTTGGGTACACAGAAAGCAGCACATGTGACATTTACACGAGTTACATACTAAACGATGTTGAGTTGCTTCCCAGGAACTGCATTCCTGTCCACTTAAAATACATAAGGGACAGTCTTCTTTCATCATTTGGTGGTGAATTTAATACAGATCAAACAAATTTGATTCATGTCTTACAAAGGTTGTGTATTTTTGACACAGAAAGAGGTGGATTGAAATGTGCATCAGAATTACATAGTCCACATGTTCCTATCTTTCAGGCTATGCGCAGCCAACTTCATTTTCCAGTGGCACCTCACAATGGATTTGATTGGAGGTTATTTATGGAACTCATTGGCATGGTTACACAAGCACCAAACGAGTTAGTAATCAGCTTTGCACATCGGATTGAAGAGGAAGGCCGACGTGAACTCACAAAAAAGGTGTTGGAAAATTCTAAACTTTTACTTAAATACATTTGGAACATTGACAAGTTAGAAATGAGTGACTTGCTCCCAAACATAAGGACTATAAAGTTTATTGTACCACCAGAAATATCCGAAAGGAAACGGAACATTTATCCGCCATATGAATCTGGACAATTAATGGCATTTGAAGAAGCTGTTTCTGACAAATTCACAAAATATGTTTGGAGTAGTTGCCACATCCTGCCAGAAATTGCCAACAGATTCGTTCATTTTGAAAAGAACAAATCAGCTATAGTTGCCAGGCAACTTCAGGTGTGTTTGAAAAAGCCACCGCTGGAGAAGGTTATCCTGCACACACAAAACATATGTGATGAATTAAAAAAACAGTGTGAAAGGAATGTCTGGACAAAGGAGAATGAATACTTGAAAAGTCTGATGTCCGACATTTATCAATATTTGTGGAAAAATGGAGCTCAGCAAAACATCATTTGTGAATGTCTTCGTCAGAAACCTGTCGTGTATCTGCCATCTGAGAACTTATTTGTGACGTGTGGGGTTCTGGTTATCCATTTGGGAGAATTTGAAGAAATCAAACCATATCTTTACTCGGCTCCCTTGGAGTTTGGTGGGAACTTTGAACTGTTTGGAAAACTTGGCACAGAAAAGAGACCCACATGTGCAACGTATGCTAGAGTATTGGAGCGAATCACATGTGATGTGAGGGATCAAGAACTGAATGCCAACGAGCGACAGTTTGTATTGAAGGCTATTCGTGGACTATTTTCACATTTGCGCACGACAAACGATACTGATGTATGTTTGCAGGTACCTATCCTGTATCTTCCAACCGAAGACTACAAACTAATGGATTCCACGAAAATGATTTACTCAAATAACAAACTTTTCTATGAAGCAATAGGGAAAGATGCGGGCTTACCTTACTTTGTAGGTTTCCAATCACTGGAGCTATTCTTTTTTGAATGGGATATAGAAAAATTACCTGTGAAATATAGACCACTTATTTTGACTAAAATGGTTGAACAAAGGATAGATGTATCAAATTGGGAAGTTACGCAGGGACATCATACAAATCAGTTACAAGAGTTCATCCAAAGGCCCGAGTTTGTTGAGGGACTCCTACGCATTTCACATCATGACAGATATGAAACATCCTTGCCAGGAACTGGAAAAGTCAATGAAAGTGATGTGGTGTCTGGCCTACAGAAAATCAAAGTGTTACAAGTAAAAGACTTAACAGTTGACTATGTTTACAAAGAGAAAGTGGTGGGAAGCAGTAAAGATGTTTTCTGTCATATTCACAAGGAAGGCAATGACCAACAAAGTCTTGTATGGTACTTCTACACACAAGTTCCAGAGGGAATGGACAAGGCTCGTTGGCTAAGAAAAATCGAAAAGAAATTGAAAAAGTTGATTAAGAAATCCACAAACATCGATTGTTTTAGACATGGATCACTGATGCTAAATTTTCTCATGGAAATTGACCATCCAGAAATGATATCCATAATTTTGGATCAAGAACGATACCGAGAGTATCGCTTACACCAATCACGTTTGGACAGTTTTCTCCCAGCTTGTGGGACATATGTTCATGAGAAGTGGCATCACATGTTGGACAACACTACATTTACCTTTGACAAAGATGAGTATGTCGCGCTAAAGCTACACAATGAAAAGGTAATAGATTCAAGGGAAGAAGAGGTAATACATTCAAGGGAAGAAGAGGTAATATATTCAAGGGAAGAAAGCGACTTGTATATATATGCAAGGATAGTGAAGCTGATTGGTTGTGATATAGAGGAGGAGTTGTTACCTGAACTGTCCAAGTATGAAGTTTATGTTGGAGAGGACAGAGTTCTCATCAAATCTGCGTATGAAATCTACAAAATTCTCCGCAAAAAGACAGATTCACGGGAACTTGTCCAAGCAGTTGACATAGCAAACAACAGTCCTACTAACACGTTACCTCGTCAAGTCATCCTCAGAGAGGTCAGAAGGAAGCTGTTGGCTATATGGACCTTACCTGATAGGGAAAAGAAGGCAATCTTTAAGAGATACCTGAGGCAATGGCATC
>JAUMHH010010236.1:0-25625 GCA_032359455.1 Chlamys rubida
GATGTGAAGACATGATATAAGCGTGAGTAAGTGGTGATAAAAACTACCACAGTAGATGCTGTATTAATAAACATAACGACACTTTGTAATTCATTAACCATTGCAACGTATGAAAAGTTATGAAGCTAGTTGCATGACACTGCAGTGAACCTCGTCAATTCCGACCTCCCGTTGTATCAGCCAACACTCTGTGTTCAGGCATATTAAAGTCGTGGTGATACACGAGGCGGAAAAAAAGAGGATACAGCGTACCTCCATTCAACGGGATTTGAAAAAGTATTTCAGAATACCAAACATTTTTGAGTTTAGTACATGACATTGATGCGCAGAAACATCGTTGCGCAAATCTTCTGTGAGAAGGATCGTGCATAGCATATATACAACCGCTTGAACTAGCGCATTAAATACCTGACTCATTAATCCATTGAAAATATATACATGTTAACTTAAGCTTCACTATGGCTACGTTTTTTATGCGACTAGTTGGTGATTGAAATTAAAGTAAAAGCTTTGACAACAATCATGGCGATAAAATGTTGAAACAGTTGATCAAATAACATAGAGAAAATGAAAAAACACAAACGAAATCAGTACACATAAGTCCGTGTGTACAGCAGACAAGGTCTGCTCCCTACATATCATACATTTCATATGACCATCAGTTGTCAACGTCAATCACGTGACCGAAAGCATTGAGATCTCGCTCTGTTTTTCTTTGAGAAGAATTTTCCCGTTTGTTGTCCAAGTCTGTGAGGCGCGGCCGTTCTTAACTGCTTGTCGTGCGAGGTAGCCGAGTTGACTGGAATTTCGTCAAATCTTCGTTAACGGAGATATGCTTGAATTGTTCATTTTTCATGAAGTTTTTAGCAGATTTCAGTAACATAAATTTCTGATCAACAGACCTTTCGACGTCGTCTGGGCCCAGGTTGACCGCACGTGCAGCAGCAGCTTGTAGCACGGTATCAGTAGTATTCTCGCGCTCTTTTTCAGGGAAGCCGGGCAACCGAACTAGGGACCGCCGACCATATTGCTCGACGTCATCAATTTGGAGTTTAAGTCTCTCGTTCTCACATTCAAGCGATTGCACGCGGGCAGCCAAAGGGGCAATTTGTTTCTGGACCACGTCGGTAATGTCTTCTAGCAGTAGGTTCCTGACAGCTTTTGCTATGCGGTCTATATAACCATGACCCCAGGCTGTATGAATTGCTGATGAGGGATGCCACCCTGTGATGTCAATGCGTTCATCATCAGTAGCTGAGCATGAATCGGGTTAGAGAGAGGGGTCGAACTGGCAAAGTATTGCTGGCTGTTGGCGCAAGGTGCCGTTATAAAAGGATCTGATGACATGATCGGTAAAGACGATCAGGAGGAACTAGTGTCACTTTCACACCGTAGATCTGATGATTTAGATCGTTTAATGACTCTTGTTATAGATGGAGATGGGGTCGTGGTATTGGATAGCAATGAATTATTCCGTTTACTGTTTCGTTCTGGGGTATGGCCCGTACATGTAAAGTCCTAACGACAACAACTCGTGTAAAATGTGTACCCACAGTTTTACGCATGAGTGATCACAGGTACACAAAGACTTCGATATTCATAGCAGATATGTTGGGTCATTACAGTTCTTTTCATTTATATTAAATGCACACCTAATCGCTATTAAGCTTTATCATTGTAATCTCCAGTCCTTATACGTCCTCCACGATCAATCAAGGAAGAATTTATCACATTTTCATCAGAGTTGAGCGAAAGCCGTCCACCTTGTATCAGGGGAGATAACTCTTCTCAGGGGGTTAACACTGACACAAGAGGCATAAAGGGTAGCTGGAGGGAGAATTTCTAGGGCAGTGCTTGTCACTACCGCTAGCAACAGATGATAATATTTTGCTGATTGGTCGCTTTTGGTTGCTTGAACAATATCTTGTGTAGCTTCAATACAAAAGTAAAATCTCATACAGGTGGTATCTTTGTTTAATATTGTCAAAAGTTCTTCCTTCGCAAAATCTGAAAATATGTATTTATAGTCACAGGCAATGTTAATCTGTTCAATTCCATCTGCAAATGAAACGTAATATTTGATAGTTGCATTGAGTCCAACTTGAGTAGAAATTGGATTATCAAGCCTTGAATGTTGTTTGAGTACGTGGCATAAATATTGTATGTAATAATTAGTTATGAAATAATCGTTGTGAGGAATGATATGCATCAATGAACGTTAGAAATTAAGTTTTGACATAGAGAGAGATGTAAACAGTCGAACCGTGTGGGTTCGTGTCGCCAACCTCGGATGTGTGTAACAGATGGTACGACCATCAGATTCCCACCAGTGTACATTGTCATATCTCTAGCGTGTATGACAAGTCAGATAGCTAGCTAACAAAATACACAAACATAATTAAGGTCAATATTGCATGATATCAGCTGGAATAATTCATTGTAAAGAAACAGCTTTTCAAATGAATTTATGCGGTTATTGAAATGTGTTTCCTGTTGCGTGGCGGAAACACTCAAGATAATATGAACTATGGCAGATATTGATCTGATCACTAAACCCTGAGACGCGCGGGGATGTTCCGATCATGGCGTAGGATTCATGTCAACAACATGGTCAGTAACAGAAGATTTTTTGCAGTTGAATTACATTTCAATGACTTCAGATTGTTAACTGTCTGCGGTACAAAACTTAAAATGTTTTTACATTTTGACACGATAACTTTAATAGTACCCAGACATATCAAACATCAATGCAATCTTAACCAATATAGTGATATACGCTCGATTGTTCAGAAGAGTTATTTTAACGTTACTGGTATGTGGTACATGTAAAATATCAACAGTCCTGTTCTAGAGTCGCTAGATATGTATCTTAACAGAAAATATACAGTTTTACCAGATAAATTGTGCTAATTTTGTGTAATAATACAACATAAATGTACAATAGCATACGAGTTGGCATTTAACAATGAAATCATGCACGGATTGCTCCTTAAAGTCTTATTGACATAACACATTGAAAACGCAACAGGAGCACATTTAATGTATGGACGTTTTTCTGCAGCGAATGTTACATGCTAAATTTTTATTGGGTTTCGGTTTTCAATTTTGAATGTAAACTTTAGGTTTGTTGTCGCGAAAAGCAACAAGAAATAGAGAAAATAGTCATTTTCGGATTACTTTTTCTCAAAAATCGAAATAAACATCTTCTAAAATAGGTTTTATAGAAATAATAGGAGAATAGAGATAGTGCTATGTATGCCATTTCAAATTCCTCTCGATTATTCGTTATTCGATTATTTAAGACTTATCAAATGCAGTTGAAAATAAAATAATTATTAATTTTTAAAAAACACAGAAAAGGTCAACAACCGAAAACATAGATGTCAGGTCATTTTTGGTTGAACCAAAATTGAATAGGTGATATTCAAAATTCTTTGTGAAGTTATTGACATTTCAAGATTATAGTATGTAGGGTTTACAAATAATCCTAATGATTTGCATATCAACATCAGCCTTCGGATGAGTGTTTTAATACAAGGATTCAAAATAAACAACGAATGTTATGCTGATATCAATCTCAATTGCCTAAACCATTTTGACAGCCGTTTATTTGAAATTTGAAAGAAAATTTATCGATATGTTCTAGATTTTCGATATAGTTTTTTCAACATTTGATACATCTTTACACAATTTTTTTTTAGAGTTCAATGATAATACGTTCATGTTTTGTTTTATGAACATGATTCCGATATCAACCTTACGATTTGCGCATCAAAAACGGCCTTGAGGTTTAGAAATTTTGCGAAATGTGTTTCGTACTTATCTAACATCATCCTGATGTCACTTTCATTTTTTTGGTTACAATTCATTCGGAGTTTGAAATGCACTTTTTTATGGTACTCTAGAGTTTTCGGTATAGTCTATTCAACATTTGTTACATTTCAAATAAAATATTATCTTAAAAAAATTGTGATATGCTTTGTATTAAACACAGCAGTAAGATATAGTAATAGGTTCTTACTTCAGTGTTCCAGTTGGCAGTATGGATTCGTTATAAACCGTCTCTATGGCCAGGGCTAGCGCACCAAGGGAGGTAGATGCATTCACCTGCAGGGTGGAATGTGGTGATGACCTGGGAGCCATCCATATCACTGTCAGCGCATGTGCGGAAACCGTAAGAAAAATCAAAAATACAGAGGCACTAATGTGTTTGTTCATCCTCATCTTTAGTTAAGAACAACACGTGCTTTAAGCAATGTACATGATTGTTTGGGAAAATGTTTAAAACGTTATGTTGACTGTACTGCTGTACAGGACATCAGTGTTAGTCAGCTCCATGATATCGTCAAGTAGACCATCACAAACTCGGTAGATTATAGTATCAGTGGAGTGTATACTTCGTACACACTACTCAGGGCATTATTTATACACATCTGAGACACAGTGCTGATACAATACAGAAACCACTGTGGGACTGTGTTTTAAATGAGCGTATTCGACTTTGTACTGGTCCAGTCGACTCCAGTTATGCGTGGTTTGATTGAAGAATATTTTGAAACTTGGATATTTGTTGTTGTTTTCTCGCACATCGGCTTGTTTGTCAGGTACTGCTTTTGTGAAATAATATGTTCTTGTTTTGTTGCATTAAAATGAAACCTTCCCGTATTTGAGTAGGTACTGGCATCAATCGTCCATCACGTTATACAGTCAAACCTTGACACCACGCCCATACACTTGTTGAATTTCAATATAATGCCAATCATTTCATTTGCCTCTCAATATTTCCAAACCATTTATAGTGCCAAACTGTCAGTGTCCAAATGGTCTCAACATAATGGCGTTTTATTGTAATTATTCCTCAGTGTTCACTAAAACTTCTAACACAAGACATTGCTGTCCACCGTCCACTGTCCAGTATAATTTCAAACACTGCTAGATCACATATAGAAACCAGATATCAATGCACAGGGAATCTTGCTACATCGGACAGCACACCTTTGACACGTACTAATTAGTAAACACCAAAAGTATCTTCCCAATGGGTAACAAGAGCGATTGAATAGATAGTGTCTTACGGTGTATTAAATATATGTAACCGCTAACCCAGCATACACCTACTCCTCAACAGCTCATGTGTATTTGATGATTGATAAAATGACGATACATTTCCTTTACATAAACAACATCTTTGTTTAGCAGCAATCAGTTCATCGAAAGATTAAGATATCTTTGAACCGCATCACGAATCCAACACGTTTAAGTCACAGAGTTATGATATCTGCCAACACGATGAATCCCTATTAGTTAGAGTTCGGGTCATTACATGCATTCATATGCCAAGCACACATAAATTGATGACGTCATTGATTGATGAGCCTGTCAAATCGCGCGAGATATAACAAATCCGAACGTTCTTTAAACATTAGATATCAAAGCTCCAGCAATTGGCCGTATTATCACAAGGGGTAGATGATTTATGTCAACAGTTACTGGAGTGCTGATCAAACCGAGTCAACGACCACCCTGATTGTATTTTAAACACTCGGCTCGCGCAGTACCTCTAGTCGTGTGGTGATTGTTAAAGTATGTCTGTATCTCTTCGTTTGGTTGTATGGCGAGTTTTCTAAGGCTTGTTTAATCGCTATATGTGCGTTCGTCTAGCGACTGCGGAAGTTTGTCTCTATCAAGTACATGTATGTTAGAGAGGCGAATATTGAGGATTATCTCTTAAATTTCAATTATGTGTAGTTGTACATAGCAATTGTCAACAGTGTTCATCTATATAACACTGACATCTCTGACATAGCGATATATTATCATTATTTACAACAATCATGAAGAACAATATCACACTTCGGGTGGTTAACATTTAAACACGAACTACCAGAGGATGCTGTGTGTGTTTCTCCTAAGAAATGTTGTAAATGAACTGTTATAGAAAAAATATACTGGGATAATAAAAGCTTGTTATATGAGGATAGCAAGGTAGAAATATAATGGGTATGAATATCGTTTGCTGTCATTATGTATCATAACTTTAGGAATTATTTTTTTATCCGATTTTTTTTTATTTATGTAAGGTTCCAGTGAAGAGAATTTGTATCTGGTGTCAAAAACATATCATAACATGTTATATAGGAACATTAATATGTACAGGATGTTAGAGAATGTCTCATTATTTTAGATATGTGCATTAAGTATCAATGTGGTAAAAAAAAAGAGTCTTTTACTTAAATTAAAACTTGTGTTAAATTCACTTGGTTTGACTACTTCAGGAACATATCAATGTCATTTCGATGTTTGGTAGCCCGCGTAAAAACACCGAAATTAATGTTTTTCTTTGACTTTCATTGCACTCATCAATATATATATATATATACATGTACAGTAGTTACCTACTTATAGGATCATCTTCTTCATTGGCAAAGAAAAAAATGAATAAACACAACATCTAATTGAAAACGTTTTTTATTGAAAACCCATCAACAGATTTTATTTACAAATTTGTGAAAACAAGAATACACAACAAAGCTTATCCAAATACAATTAAATCTAATTCTCTTTCAAGGTTTCAGTAATAACACATAGAAAATATCCTCTATTGTCACACAGACATACGTGGTGTACGGCTACTTCACGTTTAGTTTGAATTCTTTGTCTCCTTTTATTTCGTGTTGTTATTCTTATCCGGGAAACTACCACATGTGAAACTCAAATTTGGTTCCTGAATCTACAATAAGTTCAACCCTATCGCACAACACTGGAAGGTGTCTGTCCGGGTTTATATCGCTATATGTCCATCTACTCGTGTACTCAAACGACGTGGTCTTCCCGTCAGTTCTCCGTATCTGTTTATTTATTGTTGCTAATGGAGACAGACCCTTCCTGTTATGCTAATTACGAACATAGCATGTGAGATCGTTATATATCGATGTCTGTTCAGGTGTACTCTTTATGACATTTTTTGCTGTGAGCTTAAATTCGTGGCTTTCGCGAACATACAAAGTATTTTACGAATATTTACAAACAAGTATATTTCGCGCTAGCCTTCTGATTTACCGCAATATTTTATAAAAAGCGAAATACTAATAGTCTTAAAGAGATTGAACCGCAAAAATTAATCAAAAAATTTCATGTAAGACATATATATATATTGTATAACTGACATAATCAGTATGAACAAGACTTTTAATTCACGTTAAAATAGCATGGCAGAAAACGTTAGTTGGTCATCAAAGGAGTTGTAAGAAATAAAATCATAGACGTATATACTGAGAAATTGCACCTGATACATACTACCACAGTCTATATCCTCCAGTGTGAATTACTGCGAAAATTAAAGTGCAAGATTGAATAGGAGGTGTTATCTAAAGTTACTGTGAACATAAAAATATACCTATAAAAGCTTGGGTTACTGTAGACGTACCTATATACGCGCTCTCATATTTCTGCGTATTGACAGCAATTTTCAACTTACACTTAACAATAAAAAGTAAATAATCAGTAACTAACTGAAATATGACAATTTATGTCAAGAGGTAATCAAAGTTCATTGTTTTCGAGTTGTCGCGAAACTCTCTCAAAATATCATCACCCCTAAAATAGGCACGTTTACAGCACTACTGCTAAACTTATACAGATGTATCCCATTATAACACCTTAAGATAAAATTTAATTTACAAACACTTCCATAATTGAAATAATTAAACATAGAACAACAGAAGTCATGGTAATTAAATTGATTAGCAATATTTTACAACTTACAATATTCATACTTTTGCAATTAAATTGCAACAAGGTACGTTCATGTGAGTCGAGTATACATGTATCAAGGAAATGGTGTCCCATACCCCATACAGTGTGAGGCTCTTACATTTGTAACTAACAGTACTTATGTACGAAACCTCTGTTATTTTCTACCTCAAAACCTAACTGGATTAAGAAGTGGTTCGCATTTGATTTTAAAGATTTTTTTCTTAGTCTTATTCATGAGTAAGACAGGCTTTTTAACCTTTTCAGGCATAGAAGTGGAATCAAATGGTAAGTACAACTGGATGTTACTCTGGTAGTGCAAATCGTCCATCAATAAGGACATTACAATAAGTTTGTTTTGTCTTTTATAACCTATTAACTGCTGTTATAGAAGACGAAACTCGAGAAAGTTCATGCATTTTGACATTTTGCAATAACACATCTAGATTGTTAAAATTCTGTGTTTAACAAAGGTAGGAGATATTCTTCATTGTATTACCACAATACTCTGTACGAGTCCGCAACCGATTTTGAATGAAAAAATACATCAGTTAGAAAAGGGCAAAGTAGTATATAACAATATTTTATTCGTATATTTATAAAACCGTTACAATGCTTTCTTACTGTGAACACTTAATTATCAGTGTAAGAATATCTTCGCGCATTACACCTACGCTTGAGTTGCTTCACTATATAGAATATGTTCCCAGGCTTTGATAATTTGCTGATAAATTGCATCACTAGCCTTCCAAAAGTTTCAACTCGACACTTCTAACACAGCCCTCCAACACTGTTACAGTTCCATTTAAGGGAGTTATAATAGAATTTAACACATCGAAATACTAAATGGCATCACCTCATACGACGCGTCAGTATCAAACCCAATCTCCCGAAAGCGAACTTCTAACATACAAATGCTTTTCTCCTTTTCTATTTATTCACAAGTGTCATCATCTTTTTTATAATTAGTATATATCAGGTTTTTAACAGGATTGGAAATACACAGAGGGAGGTAAATGATCGAAATAACGGAGTGTTTGTATACTCCTCCAGGACCAAAATTATGTGTTCCATTGTGGCACGGGATTTCACTGAAATATGCTGATATATAACTTCTGAGTAACACTGAACCTTTCTGACCCGACATAATTTTGTTAGGGGTCTGAACGGATGGAAGGACGGATGCTAACGACACAGAACACGAACGACACCCAAAAATACTAACACCTTAAGTTAAAACATCCATGCGTTCAAGAAATCATTACTAAAACATCATTAACTTGTATCCATACACCTGTTTTATAATAAGTAATATACTTAAAACAGTTAACAGGTAAGTTCGTGTCTGTTTAAAGTCAGACTTGAGTTGTAGTCCTGTGTTTATTGACTAGAATACCTACGTACGTGCAGTATATTTTAAAACAGTATTATTTACAAACTGTTAAGGGATTGCAATTGAATGTAAAGCGGTTGAAGTGACATACAATTATAGTGTATTCCTATAATTCATAGAACGTTAGAGTAACATGTATGATACATATATTTATAAAGTTTTGGTCTTTGAAATCAATTCAAAATCAGATCTATATGAACAGTCAACATTTCTTCATTTCATTCTGAATTATCTCCAACTTAAACCATTATATTTAAAAACAATTATACCCTGCTTATTGATGGGAAATATTTCGCATGCAATTGTGCATATTTTGCGATCATAAATGTCAACCTAAAATATATCTGGATTTATTTTTAGAAAAAAATGAATGAAACAATTTGTATTATAAATTTTATTTGTATGCCAAAATTATTTTCTTAATTAATTCAGACCCGATTCCATATCTGTACCATTATATGTAAGGTTTATTTTACATGTGTATCGTTTCAAGAGACATGTTATGCCGCCGTTAAATTGTCAATAGAAATCCCCAAACTTTTAATAATTACACCACTGTGACGTATCAACATACAATTTACAGCAAAGACAACAGTCAAATTAAGAGGTTAGTATCGTAAAAACTCCATGAATGGAACAAAAAACACCAAAAATGAACTAAAGTAGGTACTTATAACTACTGTATGTAAAATACAGTTATTGCTGGAAAATTAATATCTATGTTTAAAAGTTTCTAATCACAGTCAATTTGCTTCATTCACCAATGTTTACAAGTCTTACACAGAGGAACAATATATCTAAATATCTCCATATCTATTTACAAGTAGTTGTTAGGGAGGAAGTGTGTTCACGTCTGTCATGGTAGAGAGACACCAAACACGTCATTCAATCTCGTCAATCACTTGTTCAGCCATCTTCCTTCAGAATTATCCTCGGCCAACTACCTGAACAACACATTGTATGTCCTTTCAGTAGGGCTGAACATAGTTTGCTGGATAGCATTCTTTTTTAGTGAATGATAATAAGATATGCTTTATGGGATATATCATTTTAGATTAAGAATATAAAACAGATAAATGTTCAGAAAGCGCTGTTTCTTCTCAGCCAAAACAGCTCTCAATAAAGATTTTTAAGCAAATCTTCTTTCCGGTTCAATATTATTTTGAATTGTATTTGGTTGTTGATCTGATTCTCTGTCTACCGACACAGACGTGAAACAACATCCTTGTCACTCTATATATGATGATGCCATTCGGAACACCTCGCCCGATCCTGTACTTCATTTTGGACATGTGGTTTGAAAATGTGATTTTCAAAAATAATTAGTATTAATGTTACACCAACTATAAATTCGGCATATTTCCCGCTGTATTTATTAGGTAGCAGTTCAGACTAGATTTATTTCCTTTTTCTTTCAATTCAGTTCTGTTCCTAATGTATTTTTTTAATGGGACGTTTTCGTATATTTACGTAAACGTCACCGTCATTGACAAAGTGAAAACCTGGACATTTTAAGTATGTTTGTATTGTATTAAATCATATCTTTGAATATTGTACCATTAGTGAAATAATATAGCTTTACGTCCAATTTCTCTAATTTTGACAAAAATTGAGGTGTTCTATCATTCACTAATTTAAGAAGAATACTAGCTAAACATCTCTGTCGTACATCTTCTTCTTCGGTACAATGAAACAATGCATCTTAAACAGTTTAAAACTAAAATTCATCTTTTTTCATCACCGAGAAAATAACCTCAACTAAGGGAATTAATGCACGCTTGTTGTAAAGATTATCAGGTAACGTTTGTTTAATTCTATAAAGAAAACTTACTGAATTTTTGTGCCAGATCTAAATCCTAAATTATTATAAGCCAATGGTGACTAAAAAACAATTCTGAACTGCGGAATGTCTAAAAAGTTCTTTTTCAACAAAGTATTGTTTTTTTTCTTACAACTTTTTGCGATACAAGACTTATAATATAATGTATACAGGATCAGACGCGTGATGTTCCAAAGGACGATAAATGCAGTTGTTCCGAGATTTATCTAGCCTTGGCTGTGAGTTGTACGACTCAACATTCAAGGGCAGAGTCTCGTTCGGACACCAGACCGACATATTTACCAAAGTACGAAACTACATAACACACAATAAAAGCTATTTACATGCCTTGAATAAATCACACATATTTCACCAGGAATACAAAGTCAACCCTCATTAATCCAGCTATCACTGAACTGGTTGTACCACTATCCAGCATACACGAGTTTGTTTGTATCACTATCCAGCCATCCCAAGTAGGAATGTTCCACTATTAAACATTCCTTAGTCCGTTTGTACCACAATTTAGCCATCACACGTACGAATGTATCCGTTTGTACCCCTATTCAGCCATTACGCATTCCAGTTGCACAATTTTTCAGTCAGATTATGTTAAACTGGCGAACATTTTCTCGCTTTCCGTTCATCGCTGTCCTAAACATTCTTCCTCAATCCAGGCATGTTACAAGTGTGACAATATTTAAGCACGAGCCCCTATTTTATAACTTAAAATATTGTTGGCATTAGGATAATCTCTTTCTACATGAATTGTTATATTTCAAGTGCAAACACTACTGAATGATTTGTAACTGTGCATCACACGAGTTAAGAATATAACTTGCCTTTTATAAAACAAATCACTTATAATGGATGAACACTTGACTAATAATGTCATCAATTGTGCATCAAATAGTGTTGCGCCAAGCATAACGTCACACTGAAATCACAGCTTTAATTTTATAATCAATTACTTACCAACAGTTATTCGAATGATTTGAATATTATACTACTTTCACCTAAATTCCTGATGTATAAACATATTCAACAGCTATATTTAGGTTATCATGGTCGATTGCATAATTCGGCTAAAAAAATGAATTACAAAAAGTCGTATTAGCAAAACCATACTTCACTTCTCGTCACTGAGAATGAACGCAGCTTTTTGTATCAGTTGGCAAACGTTCCAGAAAGCGTACCGAAAACAAATGCATAATATTTGTTTCGCTTGTAATATAAGTTTATCGTTTCGTTCTTCAGCATTGCAGCCGTCAAAAGGAAAAACTATCTTGCTTTTATTTGGAATCATACCCTATTTTTGGCGAACAAAATTAATCTTTGGCATACACGAATTTCCGAACATGATGCTTATGTAATGTTTAGCGTATATGATACTCACACGTCTCTTCCTCTTTCTTCTCGTACTCCTCTTCCTCCCTCCATTATCACTCTCCTCCCGTGTGACAATGTACACATGGTGGTGCGCGTATATTACAGAGACAGTAAAGGATATTTACAAATGAAACATTACAATATATGCATATAATACATTAAGAAGGGAGTTCACCTTGCATATTAAAATGTCAAATTCATTATCCAACGAGTAATCAAAAAATAGTTTGATAATAAAACTGTGTGATATTGTAGATATTTTTATCTTTGGGAAAACAACAATCAGAGCGAAGTATTTAAACACGATTACTGATACTGAAAACTGTTTGCATCGCTTGTTGACTGAAGGTGCATATGGCTCCCAGCTAAATACATGGTATATCTGATACAGCGCAGCCATGACATACAACATTTAAGTACTGCTCTTGTACATGAAGCAAAGACTTTAAGAAATATTAAGACAATTGAAATATCTTTTCTTATGTTACAAACTTTGAAAGACCTCGATTGCATTTACTAAATACAATAAAATTTTCAAATACGCATTAGCTCATCTCAGTAGATATGCTGAATAATACACATTGGATTTAATTACATATTACAACATAATCAAACAAATTTGTAGTCATTAAATAATTAGAATAGTATATTTCCATTGAAATAAGTTACACTATGAACAGAAATGTACTCGTCCTTTTTACATGAATTGATTTACAAAATACACAAAAGATGCATTCCCTGTTTGGAGAGTTTGAAGACCGATGTACTATGTTTGCCGATATCAACAGAAGCACGGACCGGACAGGACGTACACAGTAAAACAAAAGACACGCCGCCCAACAGGTAAAATCTACACACTAATTTAAACGTAGTAGCAATAAAATTAGTATTTCTGATATAACCAATGAATAAACTGAAATCCATACAAACTAAAAATCTGTATTTCGATCCCTTTTGTTATTCTATGAATATGATTTATTTTGATCTATCATGAAATATTATAAAAAGTCACCGGAGACTCCATGTTCTAACAATACCCTGTCATCAGTCAACAGTTATTTTTATCTTCCGGTGGTTAGGTGTTGGTGTTTCATAGCGTAACACATATAGCTGTCGCTTTCTCTGAATGCTATGCACTTAATCTATATACAATAAGTGATGCTGCTAGAAACGTACAATAATATGACAGGATTGCTAATAAGATATGTTGCCAGGTAACAATAAAGTGTTACTAGGTAACAAAAAATTAAGAGTTGTTGGATGACGTCTTTTTAAAACGTTGCCAAGATATAGTTCCACCTAACGTTATCGCTAGGTGTTGCTCTCCGCTACGCTAAGCGTTTTGGTGCTGCTGATCTAGGTCGTTGCCATTCTCTTCGATACTCCCGTTGGTTTCGTTGTGTTTGGAGTGTCCATTGAGGAACCGCAGTCCAGGGAAATCCAAGGAGGGCATAGAATGCCTGGGAGACGATCGGGTAGATGAACAACCTTCGTCTAATTCCGTGATCAGAGAAAGTGTCGAACTGTCGATTTTAACTTTGCATTTCTTCTTGCCCATCGTGGCTGCAACATGGTAAATGGATATGGTATATTGTATTATCGAGATTTTTCCATTAGAAAAGAAGAATATATATATTCAACACAACTTGGTGATGTCAATGTGAAAATGTTGGATTCAGTATTTGTTATTAGTATTTTGTTTTGTTGCCCGATTACTGTTATAGGATGTTCTGTTAAAAAAAACACTAGTACATGTATTACTCTACTATCATATTTGATATTTGTCTGGTATATAAAAAATGTATTTGATGGAATACTAAAGTAGTAGTATTTTGGTGTAGGAGCACGTAGAACGAATCATGTTGAATTAAGGAGATATATGTAATACATTTATCTACATTTGCGTTTGCATCCAAAACTTTTTAAATTGCTTAGCTTGTTTAAATTAAGAGTGATTATGCGTTTCTTCACTGCTTCGATGAATAACTAATTAAACACTCGTTGTGTTTTTCAATATGGTAATTATGTAGTAATGTTTAGATGTGTTGTCAATCCCTATGACAGTTGGAGTCATATAGACACGATGACCCCATATATTACTGGCCACTTATTGACCATTTATAGTGATATCTTACTGAAATGTCAAAACCTAAATGAGTAAGCATGTCATCTAATCCTAGCAGGCACATTATTTTGACAATGGGTTTATCGGAAATGTCTTTGAAACCTTTCATAAAATAGAAAGTAGAAAGAGAGAAAAAGAAAAAAAGTCTGTAAATAGAAGAGTATATCAAGTATGATCGCTTTTGTATCCTCAACAATATTACACAGAAGCTAACCGCCCATTCCGAAATGTGGTCCAATATCATTCGCCTCTTTGGATCGTCCAAAGGAAAGCAGCATGCCTATTCTTTTATAACTGCCCTGATATTGGAAGATCTGCTACTTATCAGAGTTATCTTTCCTAGTTCACCTCTCTAGCAAATGTGAATGATTTTATAATCTTCTGTTTTCTCGATGTAAATCATAATTTTTTCACAGGAGAGTAATTTTCACGTTAATTCAAGTTGTGATTTATTTAATCTTTCACGAGTATTAATTCCCTAATTAATTGCTATATTTATTGACATATTGTCTTCGCAATCGCGAAATGAAGTATTCACGAATAAAAGTTACAGACATAGTTCACAGAAAAGATACAAAGACTTGAACTATGCTTGTAAAGCACTGTAACATAACATACCACGTCCTTGTGCCAAGGAAATGATACGATAAAAGACAGGGCAGTTAAGACAGTAAAAGAAGAATAAAAAAACAAATCAATCAAATATATTTATACATTTTCCCTACTTATACAGAATAAACAGTCCTATGTGTTTGTAAAATATAATAATCGTCAGTTATTTCATTTAATTCAAAGAAATGAAAGAAGGAAACACTGAATAATAGTAAAGATACATGTATGTTGTTTCATATTTACGCAAGTATGATGTTTTTTCTTTTATTATTTTTGTTTTTACTTACGTTGATATTTTTGCTCTGCCTTGAGACAATGATCGATCTTCCATTCGTCTAGACCTTCTGCTAGGCACAGACGCTTTAACGCGTTGCATTGATACTGCAATATACAACAAAGGGATTTAAAAAGTTAAATAATTTCCTATTTAAGATGGTGTTAATCTTCAATCAGGTTCTGGTCTTAATGAAATCAAAACAAAGACACAGGCAAAATCTAAGCGTTTGAATGACTGAAGCGGATTCATTGGATCTGTTGTTTAAGCAGGTTTAATATTGCACTAAACGCATATTGATAATCCGAAATTAAACCGGTATTGTGAAAACAGTATCCATCGTACGACCAAATATTCATCCTTTTTCATGTTTTTTATTTTTATTTCTAAAGTCATCATCTAATCTCGAGTTTATACATATCAGGGCCAAGCTATTCAAAGCCATATTTACTTAACAAAATCTTAACTAAAAATCCAATATCTTTTCAAACAGATAGAAATTCAGAAATTATTTTCTTAATGTATTTAGAAAGATTATCTAAAGATAAAATAAAACAAATCTTCGTAAATATCAATATATTTCACAAAAAATACATTTTGTGAACACAGAAGCCCGGCTTATACAACAGCTTACAGATTAAGGAGTTCGATATGGAATACATCCATATATATTTATGCATTACTTTGTTCCCCTGCACGTTGCGCCGAGAAACTTAACCATGAACAAACGGATGTGTCAAAAACAGAATAAAGAGAAGTAGTATAACCTGCACTTCAGGACCGTAGTAATTGTTTACACAGACGCATTAGACATGCAGCAATCACTGTGTTTTTTAACCAATCTATCAACATGTTGGAGCTGTTTGTTTTCTGTATGTGATCTTAGAGCATAATTCATAACGATGAGAATATCAGCTGTCGACAGGAAACATTTACAAACAGCAGCAAATAGGGTTTCCGGTATCTGCATTCAGGGTTAAAAGAACAGATATTTTTAACTTTTTCTTTCAAATCTGTCCACCAGCATTTGATATTTTCCTGACTAAATAAAGAATATTGAAAGTATATATACATGTATACCTGCAAAGTAAGTTTTAAATATGACGATGTTTTTGTCTATATTATTTAATTCTTTTATAGAATTTGAAAGGATTGTCCATAATGTTATTTGATAAATGTTTTATTCAAACATTTGAGTTACTGGGACATTATTGCAATGTACAATATTGTATTTATACCAGGGATATCAAGAAACGTCCCATTAAACCTGTGTGTTATGGGAGCGGATAGTGGATTAAATCAATTCAAACATAGTGGAAAGTGGGGAAAAATGCGTTAATCATCTATTGTGACTTTTAGTGATCTTGTACAGATTCGCAGTAAGCATCAATAGCAAATTCAAATATCACACATACAATAATTCATAAATAAAGTACGACACACAGAGAGAAAAGTTAAAGAAGGTAAATCCGCAAAATTAAGCTTGCGCGAAATATGAGTAATCCACAGTATAACTCCCTAGAATTCATTACAACATTGGCTCTCTTCCTCTTACAGTGAACGAAGAACACAAACACCATGAAATTACGTTAATTAAGCTTCAATGAGTTAGCAAAGGAGTTGTGGAGCCTGAAGCCTTACGTAAAAGACAGCGAGGTCAAATATGAAAAACAGAAGCTTTAATTTCAAGGTCAGAACAACTATCAACCTCCCTTAATGTGATGTAATTTAAGCTATGATTGTAGCAATAACCATGATTATTACACAGGCCAAACTGTGAAAGGAACGTTTCTATTTGGTTTGTTTGGTGTTTTGCATTCTCGTTATATCTACGATCATTTGAGGACATTTGATAACGATGCCAATTAAATGCCCGTCCTTACCGCCACGCAAATAAATATGAAGATAACGTAAAGAGAAGTAAGAACAAACGTTAAAGACTTTAGTGTGTCTCGGTCAGAGGACAGAAAACAAACGTTAAAGACTTTAGTGTGTCTCGGTCAGAGGACAGAAAACAAACGTTCCCCTCTTGGGTGAACCCAAATGCTAAAAGAGAAATGATTCCCAAATGTTGCAATTAGTGAAGTAGATTGTTCTTATATTATTTATTGTTGTAACATATATGTAGCTTTACCGATCCATTTGATGACGTCACCGAATATGACATCACAATTGAAACTGCTTTGTATCATCCGTTTGAAGAGTCTTTCAAACACGATTAAAGTGTTTTAGACTATTTGTTAAGAATATATTTTTGCTCTAAATTACTTCCTCGTTCGTAAGGACTTTTATAAACATGTATATGTATGTACATTACGCTAATTGTATACAATAGTAATACCTTTAGAAAGGATGAAAACGGAAACTACTAATTACCAAAACATTAGGCTAAGAAAACCACTTACCTTAAATATTTGCATTCTGACTTCCGCCTCCCTGAGATTATGCTGGATCTTCTTTTTACGACTATAGACAAGTTTTAACCTGAAGTGTTCATGGTCCTTGACAGCCACAACCAGACCTGTCGATCAAAGAGTACTAACTCAGTGTTTAACCAAACATAAAACATTTCTTTTGGAATTTTACGAACGTCATGGTACAAGTAGCAATAACGGAATACAACATAACAACGTGGACGCCACCACAAAGGGCCATCTAACACTGTCAACCATAGATTTGGTCCTTTGTGACCAACAGTTCTTTCCTGGATTTGCCGGATGCACTGAATGAAATATCTAACCTTTTTGGGAGATCTGATATCGATTCCTGTATTGTCCTTACCTCAAGATGTCGTTCCTTTTGGTTTAGGTTCACTTTATCTGCCGAAACGGATTTGCATACGAATCAAATTAGTACCTGCACAATTCGTACTTCTGTGCCAGTTTAACAATGTGTTTATCAGCGATACATTTGTACTCTGTCACTCACAGGTAAAATTTCTCCATAATGTTGCACCATTTCATTGCATAACCTCTATCAGTGCCAACTAGAAACATCAGTTGCAAGTGTACGGGACATTTATTGTACATCTTAAGACATAACTAAGACACTTACTTCAGATGGCACAGACCACTTTTCGCAGAAGGCATAACACACTTACTGTCGAACACAGAATAGATAGAAGAATTAAATCACTTAGTACAGAAGACGGAAAACACTACAAAAGACACTAGATACGTAAATATGCTATGGAAGTCATAACACACTTATTATAGACGTCGTAGGACGCTGTAGTAGGCAAAGACACACTTACTGTTGACGACCCGGATGACCCTCCAAGGGAGCAGAAAGGCCAGTATGAAAACAAAGTCCCTGGTATCATACGTTGGAAGGTACACCATCAGACAGGTGTCAACAATAAAGGACGTAATCACAATGAACGCATCGAATACCTGCAAACGACAAGTGTATTCATATTCTTTGTTTGTAAGGCAACAAAGCATAACAGAGGTTCACGTGCATGTTGAATCTGTTTTCACTCTCCTATTTACCAAGAACATTTTTTAAAAATGTATATTTACGTGAATATTCTTTACATGTAATCAAACTTCTTAGTCATCCATTTTGATTAATTGGTTGAGCATAGTGTCATTAAACCTTAAGATACAAGATGTTGAATATCATTTTAATGTTGCACAAATACATATACACAATCTCTTCACAGCTATTTTAATCACACAACTTCTTCAATATATCTTTGCCGATGTTAACTACGGTGTATATGTGTATTTACATGCACACGTAATCGGTACGATTACAAGTTTGTTTGCTAATCACAGGACTGTGAATGTCACAGCGTAGAAATAAAAGAAATTGAAATACTTTAACATCAAACAATAGCAGGGAGTCTTGACTACCAATTATATATCAAATAATACAAATGTATTATTGCACTGCTATGGTAATTTAGCAGTCAAGTTTTAAGTTTTAAAATATCTACCGATTTATATAGAGGAGCTTTACAATCAATATGTACGAGAAGTTGGATCTTTTGAATAAAACAAAACAAAACGAACGTGGTTTTTAAACACCCCAATTCCGCCCACATCCCTGTTTAAATTTAATTGTATCTTTGAACTTAAAATATCGTTAATTATCTTTATCACGTCGAAGATAGGTACATACAATCAAAACAAGAAATAATTGTAGTCCAATCATTCTAAACTTAAACAAACGGTAGCATTTTTCCACTTTAATAATTAATATATTCAATATCATATCTTCATTTTTCACGGATGATGTTATTCAGGCAATACATGTAAGGTGGAGTTAAAATAACAAGTTTTCAATTGTTTCAAAATGTTCAATTGGAATGTGAATATCACCGCGGTTACGGGAAAAAATACGTTGAGGGGTGAGACAGCTTACAGAGTGATCTCAGTGACAATAACAGTGTAATGCTATCCTCTGAAAATAGTTCTATTGTTCAAAAGATATGCTTTCAGAAAAATCACGATATCTGTTGCACTTACCTCGAGACGTCGATGAAAAAATATACAACCTGCACATAGTGCCTTGAGTATGGTCTGAAATGATACAGAACAAGGCAATGAATGCGTGTTTAACCCTCCATCAGATATATCTCATAAAACAGTGAACGTCACATTGATATAAAAACAGCAAAGCAAATAGCTTAACAAGTCTTAAAAGTATATTAAAACTTTTATTATATTGTGAGTTTTATTATAAAGTTAGCTACATTCATATTGTACACAAGACACCTTTAAAGGTTCTGTATATATAGAACGTCACTGATTGGCTGCTGATGACGTGAGTCGGGATGCTGGCCCCTGATTGGTCAAACTTACCCGAGAGGTTGCGTTCTTTTGCTCATTAGACTGTTAACAGCAGATCCAATTCGATATGTAGAACCCTCCCACTTCCATCCCTCTTTATTTTTGGATCAGTACACACATTTCCATGATACCAGTATTTTGACATTGCGTTCTTTGTCAACCCCACTTAAGCAAGCTAAGGTTTTTGGTTATAGTATTGTTGTAGTTGCTACCATGCTTGGTATACTACTTTGAAATGATGTGTTTTTCCAAGTAATTACAAGTTTTTGATAGAAGCAACATGGTGGTTTTATCAGTAAAATAATCACAAATGTCACCCTTTGGCTGGCCTTTTTACATTCTCATTTCTTGTTAGAGCTGTTCTTGTTATGAGTACAGAGGCATATATGACCTTAATATGATGAAATAGTATATAGCAATCGTGACTGTAACAGCTAACCGTTAAGTTTACTCTTATCTTCTCGTGAGTATTAAACGAAGGGCACAAGGATAGCCTGAACGCCTTCACCAACTTAGCAGAAATCGAGACAATCGATTGAAGAAGAGGAACAAAACCAAACTGAAAAGCTGAAATGCAGTTAAACTGACTGCCAGAAACAGACAAAAACATTTAGAAAGAGACATGATTAAGGGATTTATGATAAACGAAAAATAATAAAAGTACAAACCTCTAATAATATAATCCCTAATATAGATATACTAGCAAAATGAAATGCATGTGCTATGTCTTCCTGTATGCTTTGTCCTTTAGAATGGTGATGTTCATTGACGGCAGCGTCATCCACTATAAAGTTATTGTCAGAAGTCTGTGCCGCGTGTTCCGTCGGTTTTGTTAAAGTCCTACGGTAACGATTCGTTATGTTATTGACATTGAGGGTTTCCTCCTCAGTGTGAGCTACATTATATTCTGATATGTTCCACTGGATAGATGCTGCCATAAGCATATCAAACACTTCCGGAAACTGCTTCCCAATCAAATAGTGCTGATGCTGACTCCTCATGTTCTTTAAAAACGTAGTCGTGCTCTCGGTTAATTTTTCATTCTCTTCAAGAGTTACTGAAAAAAAACGTAAAGCCACGATTAAAATCTATATAAAAGTATTGTTCTTCAATACAATAACACCATAGCATACATTTTTAATTGTAACATCGGTATTTTCACCCATTGTGACGTCACAATGAATATAATGATGACGTCAACAATTTGCATCAAAAGGCAAAACTTATGACGTTTTCCTTTTATTTTTGACAGCCTCAATATGTACAAAATGGTCATTGCACATGTACTTTTGTTGAAAATATGTTCTTTCCGTCACATCTTTAACTAATCTCATTGAAGCCCGTGTCCTATAAATCATTTTTAATGGGGGACGCGGTCGAGATCCTCTTTATGTGGGGCTACGCAGCTATATATCATCTCCATAAGTAGGCCAGCTGCCTTTACGCATTTCTTTTTAGTTGAATGCTGTCCTACTTTTAGCAATTCTGAATGGACTTTGTTTATAATTTATTTCATAAGGAATCACCAAAATGAGTAAAAGGATTAATTTAACTGAGAGATGAAGGTCATCGTATTATATTATCCTCAACAGCAACCTAGAACAGTATGACCTCCTGATATTAATTTAGATTAAACCTCAATATTCCGGCAAAACTTTACTTTTCCGTAGAATATATTCTTTACAATAGGTGTCAGCATCAGAAGTGGTTACACATCGAACATGAGTGTGAATATTGTAACTCTTGTGTATACATCACGGGTGTTTTTAACAATTGCATCTCACCTCTTTCATTGTAGTAACTTATGACCTAAGTAGATTTAAATTTTATTTAGTTGGTAACGGTTAAATCGTTGTATCTTTTTTTTTATATTTTCTATATATAATATCTTTAACCTTGTGTAAATTTAGAGTTTACTCGTAAGAGGTACTGTTATCGATGAATGTCTGTGTAGGATACCTATGTTATTCACTCCTTTGACCTTGTGTATATTTAGAGTTATCTCCCCTAGTTATTTTTATGGATCGCTTTCCGTCTTTGATACCTATATATACATGACTTTGACTAAGTGTAAATATAGAGTTGGCTACCGAAGCTATATATAAGGATGTTTTTCCTTTTAGGATACCAATATAATCCCTACCTTTGACCTTGTGTAGATCCAGTGTTAGCTCCCCTAGCACAAGGGCACAGTCCGTTATACACAACACGACCACAGTCAGGAGCATGTATTTACTCTTAAAGAATTGGTAGCCCTTTCTTCTCCACCTGCAACAGAAATGGTCGGTGTTAATGAGATGATACGACAATAAGTGTTACTTCAGGATTGGTTGGCAATTATGCAAGTCGCTATTTAAATACTGTACAAAATAAGATAATTTCGCGATGCAAAATTGCTTGCTAAAAATCGCTTGTTTAAATCAGCGCAAATGTAATGTTTATATATCTACACAAAAAGAAATTGACACGAATAATTCACAAGTAAAGGGGAATAAATATTTGTGTAAGGCAATACATTAATGTGTATCCCTGATGCTAGGTTGAACATGAAAGGAAAGTTAACAACAAAATATGGGTATGACTGACACTACGCAATTATAGATATCAGCAGTAGTGTCAACGCGAGCATTTCTATACCGCAAAATAGTTCTCCCCCAAGAAAACGTCCAAACACAAGACGTTTCCCTTTTATAACACTTCACACATCAACGTTAATGTGTAGCATGGCTTCACCTCCTTGATGAATATTTCACTGGATAAACAAATCATTATCTAGCCAGTGTTTACGAGACATTGATGTTCCACACTCTCAGTAAACATGTAATAACTATTAGGATCAACTATTTCTCATAAACAAATATCTCAATAAGATACATGCACCAGTTTCCTGTTTGTTGATTCATTGAGTTAATAGATACTGTGGGGGGGGGCAATTTTATTAAATGTATCAAAAGACTTTATCCACTTATTGCCCGGGTGAGGGGGGACCTGAAGAGTTGTTTCCCCGAGATAAATCATGATTCATCGAGGGGGAACAACTCTTCAGGTCTCCTCACACCAGGGCGATAAGTGTTTTATTATTCCGAAATACCATCTATGGAGTGTTGTATACATATAATAAAAACACATCAACGTTAGGCAATGTAACGAGACCTTGTGTTGTCACTCTTGTGACTGACCTGTTCGCCCTTATTTCATTAGGTCTGGTAGCATATATATACTAAAAATACCTATCACTGTCAGTGTTTTGATTTTACATCAAATAAAACAACAATAATAGCCCTTCAAATTCTTCAGTTGAGCTGTTGGAGAGGGGGGGTTCTCCCGTTCTCAGCCATTGTTTGTGGTGTCGTCAGGAACACATCGGGCGTTAGAGAGTCTAACAAAGAGAGACGACTCGTCTGATAATGTGTGAGGGGTTCCGAGAGGGATACTCGACAGGGAAAATGGATCGCGTGAGGGAGACTTGATGTTTTAAAATAATGTCATGTGATGTGTTTAAACAAATCAGACACGCTGTAAAATCGATGAGGAATAATAATATATATTTCTGTTCAGCAATTAGCTTATTTCCTTGTGACTGTCCTATGAAGTGTTATGAGATTCTTATAAGTTGTTTCACAACAAGAAAATACGATAGCTGCTTTGTGTACTGTTGAAGATAAACTAATTGTTTACACATACCGAAACATAATAGGGATGCTTACCTATATCAAGATTGAAATGTATGGTATAAGATAAACCTAACGATATAATTTGTTTGTAATAATCATCAAGTAAGTATAACACATTCATATACAACTGAAATTAATAAACAATTAAAAAATTGATTAAAAACAGAAAGAAAGTCCTTTAACAGCATGCATGGTGAAAATCTCTCCTGAACCCGGACATCAGAACAAAGGCTCATCCTTAGTATAGCCATGATACAACATTCAACACTAAACCCAGTTACATGTATGAACCACACTTTCGGTGTCTTAGGTCAATTAGGTGGACGTTGTGCAAAGTGAATAAGAACTGCTGGTCAAACAAACGGTTACTCTAGTTTGACCATCCATGGAACTCGTCTGATAATGTGTGAGGGGTTCCGAGGGGGATACTCGACAGGGAAAATGGATCGCGTGAGGGAGATTCGATGTTTTAAAATCATGAGGAATAATAATATTTATTTCTGTTCAGCAATTAGCTTATTTCCTTAATAAGCTGATTGCTGAACAGATTAGCATATCACAGTAGATGATACTGTGAATATTGCCAATGTTAGCTTTGCATTGCATTATAGGCGAAGACATGGCGAGGGGCATCCATCAAAGCAATAGCACTTTACGATCCGTCCTAATTATTTTGATTTCACATTTTTTGTTAGATTGTAAACACGTCAAATTCACAAAGCTCGCCTAATAGAAAATCATATATCTAGTGAAATCGAATTTGAAATCAATTCTTTTTGTCAACTGGCATTTATTTCTGGGACCAGAAAAAGTGATGGAAACATATAATCAATAATAATTTATTATGAAAATAACGTTCGAACGAGATGTATACTAGTTGTTTATGGAAAACGGTTTCAAATCTATAGATATTTAAATTTCATTGCGTTTTCTTGGAATGCCTTTACGAGTTAACCAATTGAGGTCAGATTCGCAAAACCTGGTCGTCTACTTCGTTCAAATCTTAAAAAGGAGAACCAAATTAATGGGGACAGATGTGTGCGCGTATTTGCGCTTCTTCGATTTATTCATACAAAGACACCATGCCAGCATACAATAGAACACATCATCATTAGGCATCACCAAAATGGTTACAAACGGAGGCGAGATGTTCCACATGTCTGTTTTCACAAGTAGTCATCCCTTACCTGGACATGATGAGTCACAACAAGCAAGACACTCATTAAAATATGTACCCATATAAGTAGTATATACTGTCAGGCAGCAGTGCCATGTACATGTAAGCAAGAACTAGGATCAACATAATAATCTACAAAACCGTGTTGCTTTTATTCCGTATCATGCAGTGTTTATACAAGTAAGGGGAAACGTGAGTACATGTAACAAAAGTATAAAGAAATGACATGTGCTTGACTAATTTTCCTTATGCAAGACGTGGAGAGGGAATACGTGTACAATAAGCTCTCCTCTTTTTCACTTAGAACACCCTTCTTTCCACATACAATGAGCTTGGCCTAAGAATGAGAAATATTCACCCTGATTTCTCCTCTACAACACTCATTCTTGTCTCCCATACACCTAGCTGAATCAGCGGAGGAGAAAATATACACTAATTTCTCCTCTACAACACTCTGCACATTCTTGTCTCCCATACACCTAGCTGAATCAGCGGAGGAGAAAATATACACTAATTTCTCCTCTACAACACTCTGCACATTCTTGTCTCCCATACACCTAGCTGAATCAGCGGAGGAGAAAATATACACTAATTTCTCCTCTACAACACTCTGC
>JAUMHH010010237.1:0-11142 GCA_032359455.1 Chlamys rubida
GCACTAATACGTGTTACAGTATTTACATTTACCTAATTACCATAATAGATTCGGACCGAATGTATTTCCAGTATATACGGCGTTAGTCCCTTTAACAATAGAATGTTGTTACGATTTGTTTTTCATTTGAAATCAATTTTGTTGCATTCAAATACAATTGGATGAGGCACAGGCAATTTGCCATAATATCGATTCATACACATATATATTAACAATTCCTTTCCTGTTCTTTTTGCACACATTGTGCATTATCATTTAAAAAAAGGTAACGGTGGGCGTCTCAACTTATGATGATGCATCTATCTTACTGAATACATTTACTTGCGCACCTTTACCCATTTATATACATTAGATGTGTTTCGGTTGTAAAATTCTTGCAATCGTTTGATAAATATTACCTTATACCTTATATCCTAGGTCGGTCCTCGGTCTCATTATAGCAGGAAATTAACTTTGAATTGCTTTCTCTCACCACCAAAATTATCTTAGAGGCAGAAGCAAACCTGCATTGTCGTGATAATAATAGGAAATGCTATTCTTATCCTGACATCAATATCGATTGTTAGATAATTCATCCAATCACAACCCCAGCTTGAAACAATCTTAGATAGTTCATCCAGTAATAAATTCCAGCTTGAAACAAAAGTAAAATAAATCAGGTTGAGATCTTGTTGAACTAACGAAGTATTCTTTAACATGTGAGATAGATACCGTAATGTGATCAAGAACTTTTACAGATATTACCAAGAACACACAATTCCTTGACACTTTGGAAGTCTTAAATTCCGTTTTCGTAGCCCTATATCATTTGGTCTCCATTGTGACCTCAAATTATAATAAGGAAATACTTGACGTCATTTCAGTACAAATTAATTAGTCAACAGTCCATATAACTAGTAAAAGAGTTTATACGCGAAACTGTTGCATTGGTGTATTTATCTAAATAACGGGGTAATCATATGATATTTTTTTTATTTTTTTTTTGTAATTTTCTTTTTATTCAAGATTATGATAAATATGTTAATTATATAATAGTTCCAGGGTTGCCTTATCCTGGTTGGCGTCCTCCACTGTCTCATCGGACTGACCGGTACTGTTGGCTTCCTCCTCAGGTTTGTCGGTCCTATCACTGTGGTACCTACTAATCTGCTAAGTGGTATTTTTCTGTCCAGGGCGACCGCCAAATTTTCACGGATTCACTGGGGTATAGCAAGCGTGTAAGTAAACCACCTCTTTAATAAACATTTTAAATGATGGGTAACCATCAGGTTGTTTGTTGTGTCCATTATTGTCTGCGTGTTCTC
This sequence comes from Chlamys rubida, assembly GCA_032359455.1. Taxonomy (NCBI): domain Eukaryota; kingdom Metazoa; phylum Mollusca; class Bivalvia; order Pectinida; family Pectinidae; genus Chlamys; species Chlamys rubida. Next base: position 1,305 of record JAUMHH010010237.1, read on the forward strand.
CAGTGAAAAGAAACTATAAAGCATTAACCCTTTCACCCCTATGTAACTTTAGTAGACTCTACCATGCATTGATTTGGATGAGGCCATTATGGTCTGCAGTGGTGAAAGGGCTAATGTTGTTTTGTTCCCAAAGTTCCCTTTTCAGAACAATACATAAATATTGAAACCAGAGAGACATTGTCAAGCGACTCGTAACTCTTGTGAAATTCTATTTAAACGAGCTTTCTCTTGTTCTGATTATATCGTTACGGAGCCCATCTCGTAAGCAGTTGCAAAGATGAAACCTCACATACATCTCCAGCACACACGCAGGCATACACACATAGTGATATATTAGCCAGGTGGCATAGGACTGGCAGTTAGCGCCTGATAAGGCAGCTCCTGCGAATCCCTCAAACATTGTATTGATTAATGTATATGCTAATTGTATTAATTGTATATCTATGCACTGTAAAGCGCTTTAGAGTGGCTTATGTTAGCTAGATAGGGCGCTATATATCAAATGCTGTATATTATTATTATTATCTCCAATGATGAAAAGTTACAAATTGTTTAACATTTCTTACGACTTGGAGTAAATTGTCCATTCTCTATAAGAGGTATTTTCGAAAGAATATTACTACCCTTATCCCTCTCTTCACAAGAACATCTCCGCCATGGGATTGCGACTGTTGTTGTTTTCCCTAAATTTAAGATCGCTATATCCTGTTTAACAGGATCTTATATACTTCTAAAACAATATTTTCCTCCTGGTTGGGTTAGGAAATTACCGATTTTTTTTCAATTGCTTTATATAACAGAAAGACGTTCCAACATGAATTGAGAATGCACATATATACCTTCAATCGATAGAAAATAGCAAAAGCTAAATTTAAATATTCGTACAATGTCCATATTGTGGAAGAGCAGCTGTTCCTCCTGTGTCTGGCTACTATGCCAGGAAGTACATTAAGTAAACATAATTAGTTGCACTAAACATCGAAGACGACGCCGTTCCGTTAAGTAGACCTCATCATGTACCGACCTTCTCATCGAGTGGTTTATGTGAGTTTATTCGCCTGTAACAGACCATTTTACCGTAAAACAATATAATAAAACCAATTCTGGAATACACTAAAATACAATTATGGTTTTATTGTTATAATTAATCATGATTAAAATGCCTCAGCATGGTATTTATGTACAATTTGTATTTCGTATTGATCTATGGTATATGTCATTGCTTTTAATTATTTCTCTTATGATAAAGTTTCATACGATTTCATAAGTAGAGTACCCGTCCTGTACTGACTTCAGTAAACCTGGTCGCGTGTGCACCTAGATACTATCTATTGTTCGGTTCAGATATGTTTCATAAAAAATCTATGATGAGATCTATGTAGCAAAATATTAAAAATGACAAAATTAAAATCAGTATTGATGTCATTACAATTGATATATAATCTTACATTAAACACTAGGGTATAATTCTTCCTACCGTACCGTTTAACAAAATATAAATATGGTCTCTCCTAACGTTAGCTGTGGTATTATATATTAAATATTGTACCTTTTAACATTGGACGATCATGACTCCTGTTACCGTTAACCAATGCTCTATCGTTTAACATTGTTTGGATATGGCCCCTTCTACCGTAAACCATTGCTGTACGCTTTACCATTTAGCACTGCACGAACATAGCCCCTTCTACCGTAAACCATTGCTGTGCGCTTTACCATTTAGCACTGCACGAACATGACCCCTTCTACCGTAAACCATTGCTGTGCGCTTTACCATTTAGCACTGCACGAACATAGCCCCTTCTACCGTAAACCATTGATGTACGCTTTACCATTTAGCACTGCACGAACATGACCCCTTTTACCGTAAACCACTGCTGTACGCTTTACCATTTAGCTCTCTACGAACATGTCCCCTTCTACCGTAAACCATTGCTGTACGCTTTACCATTTAGCTCTGTACGAACATGGCCCCTTCTACTGTTAACCATTGCTGTACGCTTTACCATTTAGCACAGCACGAACATATCCCCTTCTACTGTAAACCATTGCTGTACGCTTTACCATTTAGCTCTGTACGAACATGGCCCTTTCTACTGTAAACCATTGCTGTACGCTTTACCATTTAGCTATGTACGAACATGGCCCCTTCTACCGTAAACCACTGCTGCACGCTTTACAATTTAACACTGTATGAACATAGCCCGTCGGCCCCTTCTACCGTAAACCAATACTCTGAAATTTAATATTGTCCGAATATGGTCCCTCCTTCCGTTAACCAATGCCGTGCACTTGCTACATGTATCGTTAACAAATGCTCTACTGCTTAAAATTGTACGGATACGGTCCCTCATATACTTAAAAATGCAGTACCTTTTAACATTACAAACATATAGCCATCATTTACCGTTTAAAGTCATACACATATGGTCCTCATACTGTAAACTATTGCTGTATCGGCTAATTAACATAATGCTCATATGGTCCACAGGGACTTCATTTGTTACAGTTATATTTGGACCTAAGTTAACTAAGGTGTTCAGAATAATGTTACACGGTTTAGGGGTTTAGATCGACATTCGGCAAAATACAACCCCAAATTGTGTTTTTATAAGAGCCCCTAAACGTGTAACTAAACGTGTAAAATTACTCTGATATATATAAGCACCATTGGGGTTGGATTTTTACCGAAAGTCGATGTAAACCCCTAAAAATTGTAAAATTGTTCTGTACACCTTAGTTAGATGTGGACCCTTAATATTTACATATGTATTGGCCTAGTTACCGTTTAGCGATGTTAGATAAGGTTTGGCTCTCTAAGATATTAAGTCTGTATACTATATGTCCCCGAGTTTGACCGTAACATTGTCGATGTAATTTAATCTGGCATTGTTAACACGAAATACTAGATCAAGAATTAATTAGCTGTTGTCAACAAAGTTGATCATTTGTAACGCCATAATAGGTCTTTAGGACCCGTTCTTCTGATGCCATTCTTTAACATGTTTCTGGACGTTTAGAGAAGATGTTTCATTCTTCGACACAATTGATCTGTCCTAAATGACGAAATTGTGATATTTTGCGATGCTTATTCTTACTTTGGTGTGAGCAGAAAACCATATCATACAATAGTATTCTGAAGTGTAAAAGATGGGATTCGAACCCTTCGCCTCCTCTCAGTATACTGTCGCTTTTACCAGATGAGCTACCTGCTCAACTGGAAGACCCTGGCCCTGTCATGAATACTCGTGGTACATATACCGCCGATTGTTGGGTTGTCTGTGGAGGATTTACCTTTCTTTCAGTGATAAGGAATTTTGATACTGAACTATGTTTGATTTCCAAAATACAACGCCGTAGACATCTAACAATAACGCAATGAATCATAACACATACATATTAGTGCGATTCATCGGCCTTGAGCACCTGTTTACTTCCCAGGTATCGCCGAATCGCTTGAAAGTCTCATTTACCGTATATGGTCAAAGATAGTCACTACCCATATAGTTCAAACGGCTTATCTTTTAACAATTGCTATAAATATATATATGTGTAAGTTGACCAACTTTCAAACTAGTTCATGGCCAAATCATGTCCAGATAATGCTTTCGGTCTTGTCATTCTGGCAGGTACGCGTATAGGTATCGAATTCTTTAAATAGCTTCAATAATGAAAATGGCAAAAATAAAATTTGTTTTAAAGTTAACCTTACTTTGCATTTCCAGTGATTATTTTACCTAATAAGTAGTTGACCAGGAAACTTTAGCTGCCTCGACAGCTCAGTTGGTAAGAAATAGAGTATATTAATCCAAAGTCCAGGGTTCGAATCCTGGTAAAGATCCGCCAAGTTTTTGTTTAGTACTTTGAACACGGTTGTTGATTATTTTTGTTGATCTTATTTTATCTTATTTATAAAAGTCCCACAATGTATGGTTCATGTATTCCCTTCAGAAATGACTGATCAGGGTAATAGTTATGCCGGAACAACATTTCGAATGCATAATCCATGATTTTGGCAATGGTACGAGGATCCTTAAGTAAAATTGTGTCCTGCTGGATAATCTGACTTCTGTATACATTATATAAACTGTGTGTTTGTGGATAAACAGAGCAGTAACCTGGCTATTGTTCTATTTGTGTCGAACAGAGTTACAGTTCCAGAGCAACAATTGTGTCAAGAAACTGTCTGAGCAAATCATTTCAAATATGTAATTGCAAACGAATAGCAATATTTCTAATGGGCATTATAACAAATGTTCTCGTTTTCTACAGCAACCAATGGTAATATAATCTAGCATATGTAAGTAAGCGGGATATGGATATTAACATTAAAGAATTTGGGTCAGAACCGAAGCTGTACTGAAACTCTGACGGCGGAGGTAGGATATATATATCCCATATAATGAAATAATCATTTCTTCCCACTACTGACCCGCAATTTCAGTAATATACAAATACAACACTTAAAATATAGCACAATTTATAGATGACGTATGCACAAATAAGTCAATATTTTGAAAGAACAGAAAAATAGTAACTAAACAAATTTAAATATCTTTGCGAGACCTTCGTTGCATGTTCATAAATGGTGTCACTTGCCAACAGCAAGATCGTCATAGTCAGTTAAGCAATATTTTAGCGCGCTGTCTATCGATTGAAACGTCATTATGTAACGCCGTCATCTGATTCTGACGTAAAAGTAAAGGTAACTGAGTGCACAACGTGGGAAAAGCGTATCCCACATGGGCCACGTGTAGTTTACATAGAAGAGATGGGGAAAAGTACAGTGAATCCACCACTCTTCATTGTGTCTCGTTAGATTCGTTACATGACATTGGTTAATGCCTGGGGTACATGTATATATGCTGAGGCTAGTAGGGTGTTGCCCCTTGGCGGATCTTACCTAGCTGTATGCAATGGCAGTGTCCTCTTTATCATATATTTTATCATCACCTTTTTCTTTGAATTTTTTTTTTATGCTGGGTTCTTTTTTATCCCGACCATTCAACGCCGCGGACAACGGACATATAAATCATGAATTATTTACAAGCATATCAATCATAACAAATACGTATGCGTGCGGTTCTGTGGCCTTGAACACCTGTTTGTCTCCCGGCTTTGCTGAATTTCAGAAAACAAACATCTGTTGGTCATTGTGGTAAAAAAAGGTCGCACTGCATGTAGATAGAACGGCTTATCGTTAAAGATTTGCTATAAATATATATGTACGTTGCACTACTAATATATGTCCTGATCGGATCATCCAGGTAAGATTCACGGTCCTATCATTCCTGCAGGCCCGCGTACAGGTATAACCTTTCTTATAACACTCTTTGATGGAAATGGCGAAAGTGAAATTTGCTTTTCTTCTATTAATGCTACATTTATGTCATGTTAGTGCAGCATATAATACGGATCATGCTTTAAAACGTGCAAGAGCGAAAAACGATATCACTGATACAAACATGCCGTTAGAAGACCATGTACTGGCAGATATTGAGCGACGACTGAGTTCATTGGAATCGGATAACCGTCGTTTCACGATTAAAAATCAGCAAATCCACAAGACAAATATAGACTTGAAACAGGAAATACAACAAGGCAAGGCAGAGAACCAGAAACTTCAGAAAAGCGTTCGACTACTCGAGATCGAAAACCGCCATTTTATGCAAGTGGTTAAAAATATCCAGGAAACGATGCGATTGCTAGTAGAAGAAAACCAAAAGTTGACAAAATCAAAGGAGATGGTAGATCAACACGACCCCGCGGCTAGTCAACATATTAATGGAAACATTATGAAATCCAAAGATGTTGCATGGACTGCTCCTACTGAAACACATGACTTTCCATACAGCGTTCCATATGGTGTTCTTAAATCTGTGAGCAGTGCTTTTCAACAGGCTGAAAGGAGTGACAGTAATGGAAAACAATACACCCCTGAAGAATTGAACAAAAACCTGGACACGGATGCCATTGATAGTTTTGTGAAGGATCGACCAAGCATGCCAGTCCAAAGAAGCAAGAATGGGAGTATTGCTTCTGCATCTACTCAGCCACTTACTGTCCAGAGTAAAAGTCGTAAAAACGCACGTGCTGCTGGTAAGTCGAGTATTTGTTATGAGTGATGGCGGATATGGACCCCTTTCCCATAGTACCACTCACCTGCCTTTAATCTGTAGTCCCAATGCGTGGGTAATGTAACGTCTGACACTTAACCCGAACTTGGGATAGTCTTAAAAATCAGAATCAATTAGGCACAACATTTAAAAAAAAACATGCTATCAAGTTTTACTTTCTACACAAACAATTTGTGTGTACGTATTAAACGTTTCGCAACTGTTTATGTAGATAGTAAAACTTTGATATTACATATGTCCACACTGATGAAGATACTATAAAACAGTTCAATATTAGGAAATTTCATTATGTTTTGGTATCATGTTAAACATTTATGTGCTCATATTTTTGCTCGATTACTGTTATTTACACATCGGCTTTCACTAGCTTCCGCTCCCCAACCTTACTACAAACCTATAATAATTGTTCTTGTATGCACACTAAGAACGCTACAATTCACAACTCATGATTATCACGTATAATCAATATTGAAGTTGTTTCTAAAAAAAAACCAAATGAAGGAATATGGCATTGATGATGTGAAAATGACATCACAATACCATAGCGTATCGTAGAGCAAAAACGTCAGGAAATTGAGTTTAATTTCGTCTATTATGCCGTGTCCTCCAAATGTACGTATTTAGGATACATAAGGAACATTTATGTAGGATACTCTGGACAGACGGATCCATACTTTTCTCGATGTGAGGTGTCGTTTTCCCTAGGGGTGAGACGAGGGAATTCATGTTCTTTGTGGATAATTAATTTGCTTTATTCATTAAATGCTTTTGAATTGTCGAATTAATATTTTAGCAATATTCTGAGAAAGCTGTTGGATGTAAAGGGTCAATAATATAGGTACTTGTATGTGGGATATGGAAATAATACCCTCGAAAAAAGAGTGTTGGGATTCGAAAATAGGCACAGTCTAACTTCTGAGTAAAATTCTACACCCATGGACGGATTTTTTGTATCTCCGTCAACTAAACATGATAGGCTCTACTTGGATATTTGCCCCGATGTGTTAAAAAAATCAGGCTAAATGGAAACTTATTTTATATAGATATTTGTTACTTTTTCGTTCGAAATGCAATGCATTTACGTTTTTATAAATATTTGACAGGTACCTCAGCTGCCGTCGCCTTCCACACAAGGTTATCATCAGACCTTACTAACCCTGGGGATGACCAGACGATCATCATGTCGGACGTCCTCACCAACGAAGGTTCGGCGTACGAAAGGTTATCCGGGCATTTCACAAGTCCCGTGTCCGGTGTGTACGCTTTCTTTTTAACGGCAGTGTCCTTTCATGATAAGGACATTGAATTGGAACTTCTTAAAAACGGACATACAATCGGTAAGCTAGTTAGTGGCAGCTCCGGCCATTATGGTTCGAGTTCCAATACGGTAATTGTCACCGCCCAAATAGGGGATCACTTCTGGGTTAGAGTAAATGATCACTACCATGACACTGGAACGGTGTTAGATCACTATTTCACCACATTTTCTGGGTTTCTCCTTTATTGAAGTGAAAAAAATGATGAACATAATTACATTTCAGTTTTATTTTTTATTACAAAGATGTCATTAACTGTCATGTATATAAATTATATGGTATCCGATCAATGACTTTTTGACTTCGTGCTTCTAGTAACTTTGATAGGACAATATGCATTGACCTATGCTAAATACAAAAAAATATAAGTTCTAAGTCCTTGTTTTGTAAAATTAATAAAGTGCATATTATAGATATATATGCATTGTTGTACATACAGAGAACGTTCATTGTAGACAGTTATTGTTGACCTCAGCACAGCTACATGTACGTGCATGTACATGTACATTATATGTAAGAATTAAGATATTTTGATGTTAAAACACTTTATTTATTTTGAATCTAAATTAAGCTGGCTACGGGTTCGAGTCTGCTTTTTAGTTCAGCCTGTCCTGGTTCGAATCGTTGACAGTATTTGACTAGACCAGGGACGTCGCTTCCGAATACTATTTTTTTTTTATTGATGATCAATAAAGTTGCAGATTTAGTTATTCCTTAATTAATCCTAATGACTTCGAAAGGGTCCTGGCTCTACTTTAGTTGCATTATAGTACGTAATATACATTATCATTATTTTACTATAATTGTAAATTATATAAAAATGTTATGACATATATATCTAGACCTTGTTTTGAAACCGTACTTTACGCTTTTACACATTATATTCTCAAAACGGTAACGGTTAGCAGAAAATAGTTATTTCAGTGGTTCAACTGGGCTCAATGATGACTTTTACGTATTAAGGTATGTATCCATTAAGGTAAGCCGATCTATTTAATCTGTACTGAAGCCGGAGAGGGAAAAGGACGCGGAGAACAGTACTCCCTCAAATGAAGTATCATATTACCTCCTTACTGCGTTCATTTCCTTCAGTCTGTGTCATGACCTCTTCTAAAATTAAACCCATGACAATGGGACCGTCCGAATTAACAGCATGGTCCTCTTCCGAAACAATCAATGGATACGCCTAATTGTACTACTCCGAGTGTAATACTATATAGAAAGTTCTGTGTAGAAGTGAAAAGGACAAGGGATTCTAAATGATGCGTCTGTAATGTTACACAGTGAGTACCATATGAATACTACTTTTGTATTTGTGATTTGTTATTGTATCAATGTTATAGCAGCTGCTTCTTCATCATTTCAAATAAAACCACTGTTTATATGATATAGCATGTTCATTTTATATACTTGTCGGAGCAATTCAGTGGCATATAACACCATATTGACACCTAAGAAGTGTTTAAATGCTGAATGAACACATCTGGTGGCCAAAGCGGTCAAAAATAGTGTCGCTTTGGAAAGCATTTCTAATGGCTTATCTTCGGGAAATGTCTAAGGTATATATGTACGTTCCACGACGTTCCAAGAAGGTCATGACCAAATAGTTCAAAGGAAAAACTGACATAGGTTCCAGATAAGGTTCACGATTATATCATTCTGGCTGGCACGCCTTCAGGCATCGTCTATATAACAGCTCTGTCATGGAAATGGCGAAAATGAAGCTTGTGTATCTTCTGATTGTAATATATGTGAAACATACTGACGCAGTATATAATGAGGGTCCTCATTTGAGATATTCCACAACGAAAAACGCCATCACCAATTCAAACATGGTGACAGATGACCAGGCACTGGCAAATATTGAGCTGAGACTGAGTTCATTGGAATCTGATAACCGACGCCTCACTATTGAAAATCAGCAAATCCACAGGACAAATATAGACTTTAAACAGGAAATGCAACAAGCCAGGGCGGTGAACCATGAAATTCAGAAAAGAGTTCGACGACTCGAGATCGAAAACCGCCATTTTATGCAAGTGGTTGAGAACATCCAAGAACAGATGCAATTGTTAATAGAAGATCATGATCAACACGAATCTACGGCTAGCCAAGATATCAGAAGAAACATTACGAAATCCAAAGATATTGCATGGACTGCTCCTACTGAAAAACATGACTTTCCATACAGTGTTCCATATGGTGTTCTTAAATCTGTGAGCAGTGCTTTTCAACAGGCTGAAAGGAGTGACAGTAATGGAAAACAGTACACCCCTGAAGAATTGAACAAAAATCTGGACACGGATGTCATTGATAGTTTTGTGAAGGATCGACCAAGCATGCCAGTCCAAAGAAGCAAGAATGGGAGTATTGCTTCTGCATCTA
>JAUMHH010010248.1:0-11142 GCA_032359455.1 Chlamys rubida
GTTTAGTCTGGGTTGATATCAGTTTGTTACCTATATATCTAGGGGATATTATAAAACATGGTCTGGTTTAGTCTGGGTTGATATCAGTTTGTTACCTATATATCTAGGGGATATTATAAAACATGGTCTGGTTTAGTCTGGGTTGATATCAGTTTGTTACCTATATATCTAGGGGATATTATAAAACATGGTCTGGTTTAGTCTGGGTTGATATCAGTTTGTTACCTATATATCTAGGGGATATTATAAAACATGGTCTGGTTTAGTCTGGGTTGATATCAGTTTGTTACCTATATATCTAGGGGATATTATAAAACATGGTCTGGTTTAGTCTGGGTTGATATCAGTTTGTTACCTATATATCTAGGGGATATTATAAAACATGGTCTGGTTTAGTCTGGGCTAATATCAGACAGTTACCTACAAAGTGTAGCTGGGGATACTATAAAACATGGTCTGGTGAAGTCTGGGCTGATATCAGTTTGTTACCTAGAGGATACTATAAAACATGGTCTGGTTTAGTCTGGACTGGTATTAGTCTGTTACCTAGGGAATACTATAAAACATGGTCTGGTTTAGTCTGGACTGGTATTTGTCTGTTACCTAGGGGATACTATAAAACATGGTCTGGTTTAGTCTGAGCTGATATCAGTCAATTACCTAGGGGATACTATAAAACATGGTCTAGTTTAGTCTGGGTTGATATCAGTCTGTTACCTAGGGGATACTATAAAACATGGTCTAGTTTAGTCTGGGCAATTGCCCATAATAATTCAGAATACAATGTAAACTAACATTGACTAGTTGTGAAAATAAAACAATATATTAGATAAAGCATATGCATACATGTACACACGTCTTTATACATAGTTACATAATGTAAACTAGTTAGTTTACCAGATATTATCACGATTTCATGACAAACAATGCTATTGTGAAGTTGTACATACGCCGTCGGTAATTATCAACATTAATTAAATTATGAAAATAATGTTTTGTTGAACTTTCAAGGTTTTGGCAGAATTAAGGGCCTAAACCGCGAAATGAAAAGGTCGAATAAAAGCGGTTAAGGGATTTGTCTAACGTGTTATGGTAATTATGTTTATGTAATGTTTGTAATCAGTTGACAATTAATCAAGATATTGAGTGAACATCGTGCAAACAAATCCACGTCTTCATTACACAGGCAATTTCGAGGTTTTAAACCCACAGCGTAGGACTAAGAGAGGCCGAGCGTCGCAGCTTAATTTCCCCACCTCCATAACACAACGTAAAGTACTAAGAAAATCTCTTCCTCGTTGCTAAAAATAACTCTTACTACAATATCTATATAACAATTTTATAAACTTGATCGATTTCTTAAGATGTTACTTGTCAATCATGATTTAAGCGTAGTTGGTGGTCGTACCTCCAGGTGGGATGGATTTGGTGTTTCTGTAGTATTGGTGTGGTCACCTTTCTCAATCTCTGGAACATCATAAAATTAAACATAATAGTAACTGATCGGAGGATTCCCCGACCTGGTGTAGTATAAGGTTCAACGTGGACCTATGTTATAACATGCATGCATTCATTAAAGACACAAACACTTTCAAACTGGGAAATGTGTGATTAGATTTACCTTGAGTTTGATGAAAGTCATCATGTGCTGTTGTATATTGGTTTAATGCTATATACTAACGGTGGATCTATTGTGTGTGCCTTCCCTACAGTGGGGACACAACCAACGAAGATCTGTGTGTTTTCCATATAGCTAGGACACCATCACCAAGGAAGGCCTACTTTGTGCACCTTCTCTATAGCCGATATATCATTTATCAAAGAACACTAGGGATGTGCATCCACTCCAAGCATCGTAACAAACGTTGTAAACGAAAAGTGCAATTTTGTTCAAATCTAGAGTAATCTTCAGCAGGTAACAGAATCTTCAGCAGAGAATAAAAACGTCATTTTAACAATCTGTATCAAAGCGATGAAATATTTTCATCTGATCCAGTTGCTACTTTACTTTTATGATTTATGACGTGAGCTATCGATCTCTATTGATTTGCGAATCCAATGGAGTCGATCGATAGTTTAACAAAGGTTAACATATCATTCACAGGCTTCGGAGTTCTGATACAAAATTTCTACATTTTATTCAGTTTATTTATAAACCAAAATATTTTTTCTGTTTTTTTTATTTTGCCCAGGTTTAATGACCCATCGACACTTTGTTTGTTTAGAGTCAGGATAATCCTAATAAATTGGAGGATCCCTCGAGAGAACAGAAATGAAATATATTTATTTAAAGTATTTAGTTTGAGTTGTAGTGCTTAGCGTAAAAATAAAGGAGCAATATCGATGTATGTACAATTTAAACACAGACACTATATCAAAATGAAACACATGCATTATAATAAAGTTTGTAGTTTTATAAACAAGTCACTAACATTGCATATTAACAGAAATCTATCCATTTATATATATTGTTTACCTCCTTCAGTGACCCGTCTGTACTCATCAGCTTAACGAGGCCGTACACAGGGATACACATCATAGCTGACACTGCCATCATTACTCCGAAGGCCTGGGCCCAGGCAGGATACTGGTACGTTTTGTTATAGGTTAAAGGCTTAAACATGATCAGCTGAGCCACCAACAGACCCTGAAACAAGATTTGCGTTCTTTTAGATGTCACCAGAGCACATTGGTCTTCAGTAAAACTTTCGAAAAAAATATCCTATGTACGGTACTCCCTTTGCATGTATATACCGAGATTATTTCCGTGTTAATTATACACTGAAATATCATTCTGTATAAATTCTACAGTATTCCGCGGAATAAAGTACACTAAACGATATCAGTATTTTGCAGTAGGTTACTATTGGTTTTATATTATCTAATAACAGCGCAAGCCGAACACAATTGGCTTAACAGAGCAGGAGGAGTTTGTTGTGAATCACTTGGAAAGCGTCAAAGTCATTAGCAACATTTCATTATGTTCTCTCTGTATACAACTTGTGTACCTCTATTGCGTAAATAAATACTTAGATCAAGTCGTTTTTACCAAATTACGCTTTTTACGCTACCAGTATGTTACCATAGAAACAATAGGTGTAGTGTATTTCCAGCAGATCTTTAGGTACGGGTTGATGCGGGACCCCAGCATCACCTCAATGGCGTCATAGAACCGGTCAACTCCTACAAAACAATGTTTAGAATTTTTTTACTAATATTTTAGACATTTTATTAATTTGTGAAAAGTTTCTGACTAATCGTTTTGTTTTGGACCTTTAAGGATGAGTGTGGTACTAATATACAGAACGACAAAGCTACTGCTAGAATTATCAGATTCGATGGAAAGGCAAGTACAGTTTTCTTACCAAACACCCAAGCAATGGCGACAGTTTCCCAGAAGGATGTCCATAATAACACGAGTCCACTGGCTGAGTAGTAGTCGAACAACTGGAAGATGTATATTCCACCCTGGAATGTGATGGAGACGAGGTGTCATTACTATGTCCAAGAGTAATATGGAGTCCCCTATAAGTGATGGCTAGTTATCGTGTTTAACTACCTCTAGCGTCTAAATTTTGAAATGGTAGAATGACACGTGGTTTGCATTGTGTCTTTTACTCATTTATAAATAGCAAATCTAAGTAGGATAAACATGAAACCCGCCACCGAATTTGGACACAAGAAGAACGTTTAAATCTTGACTAGGTAAACAAGGCCAGGGTCCCGAACTTACCCTAGAAATCATAGAATATCCCACAAAATAAGACACCAAACAGTAGACCGCCACGAACACCATCCGACGACTTCTTCGCTGTAGGTATTTCGGAAAGTAATCAACAATTGGAGTGATGACAGATTCAACTCCAACAAACTACAACGCAAATAAAACCAGTCGTTAAATCCAAAATAGTTTTTTTTATAACATTAGTACAAGATTCAGTGAATTTATTTTATAACACTATCGAATGTAAAAAAATATAATAAAATACAAATTTGGAAAATATTTCTTTACACTTTTTTAATCATGTAAATACAATGTATTGATAGACAAAAACAATTGTAAAATAAAATGCCTAATAAACGAAAATTCAGTAAACCTCAGCGATATTCTGTTTACAGGAAGGGTTTCACAAGCAATTTCTTCTCGACTAAATAGGAAACTAATTGCAAAAGCTGAACATAGAAGGTAAAGTTTGTGAAAATTGATATTAAATATGTTCATAAATGTTGTGTAACATAAAACGCGTTTGGGTATCTAAATCGACCCACGCGAAGAATAAGCATTTTGTTTTTATGTTGGCGGTGATGTTAGAACCAAGGTTTGCTATACTGTGGGTGTGAACTCCAGCACTATCACGTGTGTTACACGATTTTCGAAATCAGCGGATTGATAAGAACTGACCTAAGTCAGTCCTTATAGACATTTTTTAAGAACAGTCAAAGTTATTACATAACTATGTCATATAGAATAAGTACTAACACCATTGTGTTATAGATTTATCTTGTGGTAAGAACCGCTTTGAGACGACCCACAATCTAGGTTGTGATAAAGCGGTATATAAGAACCTCGAATTATTATTATTATTATTAAAATATACTCGCTTAGTTTTTGTATGAGAGCTTGCGTAGAAATCGCCGAAATAGAGCGTTGTAAGGAGATATAGAAAAGATAGAGGCCTCATGTGCTGCAAAGGGGATATCAGGTATGTTCCCTAAGCAGGAAACATGAAGGAAATCCCCCCGATTCTACAGGTGAGGGGGTATACAATGGGTTGGGATATCAACTACTTTATAGTTCTGAACCTAGGACTTAGTCATAAAGGGTGGGTGAAGACTTCGGAGTCATTTTGGTAGCATAATGTCTCGTTGTCATCAGCAATTATATACATTGTTGAAGGGTGGGGTCTCAACCATTCCCAAGTTATAAACTATGTTGGGTCCACCCAGCAGCCCTTCAATTAGCACAATTTCAAATACTCGCACCTGAAATGGTTTCCAACCAGATAAAGCTGATATTCATATCATAATCCAGTGGCTTGCAGCACTATGACAATACTAACACCTTGCCCCTACCCTTATGCCCCCGGTAGGTCAGTCTTATCTATTTGTACAATTCTGAATTCCATCCACCTGGAAATGCTTCCAAATGAATACGACTGATAATAAACTCTCAGTTCCCGAGAGGAAGTTACTTAAAGCAATATATATTGACCTTTTTGGATCGTCCCTCAACTCCTCCCTGGGCTAGCCCTTCCGTTTGTACAATATTGAATCCTTACCTCTTAGGAATGCCTTCATCCAAATATGACTGATAACCGTCTCACAGTTTTCGAAACAAGTTTTAAGCAATAAGTAAAAATCATCCCTTTCGCCCCGCCCATCAGCCCCTCCATTTGTATAAGTTGGAATTCCCACCAACGGAGAAGGCTTCTTACTAAATAGGAATTTTGAAGAAGTAGCAAGCAATATAGCCAAATAACTCTATTTGCCCCCGCCCCTTAAAATATAATTCCATTCAGCGGTTCAGAGGAAGTAAATGGAATAAATAGTTGACTGACGGACGGACGCAGGACGCCAAGGTGTGGTATTAGCTCATCATGGTGCTTTGGACAAGGTGAGCTAATATAAAGACTTTAAGGATGTACTCCTCTGAGAAGTAAAAAAAAATCTGTATTACACTTTTTATCTGGTATGCATTTTTGGGAAACAAATTGAATGGCATAGTAGAAAATGCAAAAGGAATTATATGTGCGTATGTTCCTGCTTTTGCTATGCTCGGTCAAAGATACCAAATTAACATAAAATGTGGTTGAAGGCTATTTTGGGTGTTTTTTTACTATTTGTAGAACAAATTGATAAACATCTTCCAAGTGTGTCATCAGATATTTATGAATTTTTGCAAAATTGAATAAAATGTATTTTCTTTTGAATTATATAACTTATAACTGAGAAAAGCGATTCAAGTTCCCCCTTCCCCTTATTTTTAATGAAAAAAATACTCTTGTTTTCATAATTGTTTTTGCAGATTTAACGCTTAATATAAAAAGTTCTAACATTAAACTTTTTAAATATTTAATGGATCAAAAGAAAATGTGGTTCTTCTTCTGAACAGCAACAACAGTTATGAGTCCGTGTGCTTCGTTTTTTCCCCATTATTTTGTGTTATTATTCCCATTTTTTTCGGGGTAAAAAATCCCAAGTGCTTCAGTTAAACTCAACAAATAAAAAAAATCCTAACAATGTGTAATTGTCCTCTTCGATGCATATTATTTGCATCATATTGAATAATATAAAGAATTATTCAGCAAAAATGAACCTGTTTCAATTAAAAATGGCGACATAATGTCGATTTAAGTGATCAATTGAATGTCAAAAGAACTGTAATTTTGGCCTTTTGTGAAGCGCAAGAAATACATATTTTCACAAAGGCCGCTAAATTAGTTATTTAAAAAAATATAAATAAAAATAATTCTATAAACAAACAGGCATCTATGTTTTTGACACTTTTTTCAGATGCTTGTTTGCTTTTAAAATTTGTCATAATTTGTTTAATATTACAAAAAACCGTTACACGATATCAAAACGAGACTTGAACGTGATTTAAACCTCAGAAGAGTACATCCTTAATATAAGTATCAAATTATTATACATTGTAGAATATAGCCTCGTGCTGTATATACTCCGATGTAACTACTTAAGTTAACTGCGGTGATTAACACATAACTTCCATGATACGAATTGAACTATCTGACCACAATGTTTACTTGCTCAACGGAAATTAACGCGATTTGTATTACAAAAGCAAGCTATTGTGGGAGAAAGTCAACATCATACAGTTATGTGACGGTGTCGCTCCGACCTACTTGACTGTCAAGTCCCAGAAGAATTATCATAAAAAAGAAAAGCACTGCCCACAGCGGAGAAAGTGGCATCTGTGTCATGGCCTTAGGATACGTGATAAATGCCAAGCCGGGACCTAACATGTAAAATTAAAAGTTCTACAAAAGCCTGAAAAGAAGAGTGTGTATTAGGCATGCTGGTATTACTACAGCACAACGGAAACTGACGCTTATATGGTAATTAATTGGTTGTAAACACAAGTGATAATTACTATCTAGATTGTGATGTAATAAAATAAATATTGTTACACATATATATATATTTACTATTCAGTATAAGCAATAATAGATGTAATATGCAATTCTATATGAAATCCTGATTGATGGACAAATGGATAAGGACATGGACTTGGATTTAATTTCATGCACATAAGTCTTTATCTTTTATGCATATATGAAGAAATCTAGATTTTCATTAGCAGAATAATTTATCGACATTACCAAATAACTATCGAGGTGATATATTAAATTGACACAAAGCGCTGTATTGTATCGATATTGTGATACATATACAGGTAGTTAACAACTATAATATATACCAGCATCAGCCACATCAGCTATCGGAAGGTTCTGCTGTTTGGCCATGAATCCCAGTACGGAGAAGACGGCGAACCCTCCTACAACGCTCGTTCCACTGTTTATACACGAGATAAACACGCAGTCCCTGTAAAAATCACGTCAACATATATTTGCTTTGTTTATTTTGTATTTGTTTCTGAATTGTTTTACGTCCCATCCTCAATTTAAGTCATTTAGGGATAAACAACACTGCTAACATAGACGTTCCAAAAAGGGAAGGCATCAAACGCAAATTAAATATGTGTGAGTGTGTAAAAAGATGCAGAAGTGAAAATAAAAGAATCGGTTGTAAAATATATCGTATCTGATAATATTTATAAATGGCATCGAAACCGTAATAACCAAATTAATATACACAGTAGAGCAATTGTAAATTTATCATTTTTCCAAATCAATATGATAGTTAGAGACATATTTCATTATTCAAAATTGGTACTCCTTAGAGGGCGATAGCCTCGTGCAGAATAGCATGCGCTCAATATTCTAAGGCGATTCAAAGTGAATGGCGATTGTTACGTTATGAAATGATAATGATGACATTCATACGCCATATGTACTTCTGTTAAAAAACATATCACTGGCGTTCTGACTGTTTTGACAAACAATCTCCTTCAAGAAGCGCTGTAATAAATGATTTATATTCAAAACATGATCATGCCGATATAAAATAAAAATTACCTGTAGAAATTATTCGTAAATTTGTTGTAGCTTCCTAGGGTTATCATTATACCAATAGCAACAGCATAGGAGAAAAATATCTGTGTGCCTCCATCCATCCAGACCTACCCATACAAAATGTACTGTGCATAACCATTGATAGGTGTTCAGATTATAATAATAATAATAAATAATATACAGCATTTGATATAGCGCCCTATCAAGGCTAGACTAAGCCATTCTAAAGCGCTTTACAGTACATAGATATACAATTCATACAATCAATACAATTAGCATGTACATTAATCAACACATATTTTGAGGAATTAGCAGGAGCTGCCTTATTATGCGCTAACTACTAGCCCTATGCCACCTGGCTAATATCTCCCTATATGCGTATGCTTGAGTTGTATTGTGTTCTGCATTTGTTTTATACAATGTGTCATCACACAAATTATACAAAATAACAATAAACATTTCCACTAACTACTTAAAAATGACACTCTAGAATGTATAAAGATCATCATGACAATACTAAGTGCGTGGCTTTAGATTGTTGACGTAAGATCATTTCAATAGCAATTATTCAATTTTTAATTAATTACCTGTCAACGTTACATTATCATAAGTATTTTTGAAGTTACCTGTACATCACCAAGTCTTGATATGTCCGGCTTTAGGTAGTACACAATACCGTCTACAGCGCCATCTAGTGTCAATCCTCGCACCAGAAGTATGGCAAGTATGACGTACGGGAACGTGGCCGTGAAGTAAACAATCTATTGAAAAGAATTATCACTTTAATTTGTTTCAAAGGAAACATTGGACTGATTAGTTTGGTAACGTAGTAGTTTAGGTCATGTGAGACGATGCTGCCAAATTTCAATGAAGGCCAAGTCAGACTACCACAGTAATACTTTACAACCCTTTTAAAATCAATATGATCATACTAATGGTTGATAATAAAATTTCAAGATGATGGCAATGGTGACCATACTGGGATTTCAATTTGGAAAAAAATAATATCAATTGGTGAGGCCTATTTGTTTTCAGAGTTTCTGCGAAAACGGTTAGTAGACTTTCCGTTTTAATGAAGGAAAAAAACTAGCCATATATAAAGTGGCAGTCCAGTGGACATCTTGGATTTCAAATCATCGCCAACATAAGAAGAATTGGCCAGAACCGTGATGATATAATTACTCCCTTTACGTTTCAGCGAAATCAAAGCGCTTCAGAAAATATGAGTTTAATAATCAAACATAAAAAGGTATGTTCAAAATGGCTGTCAATGCGGTCATATGAAATTCCAAACTAGAACAAATTAGTACCAGTTTTCAGTATCACCTGAAGAGCGTTTTCACTAAGATTTTGTGAAATTACTTCAGCAGGATATAATTTAAAATTTCAAATCGATTTTCAACATGGCTGTCTAAGATGCTGAACGTAACACACACACAGGTGATAGTTAAAGGTAAAAGATACAGTATGCCAAATAATGAATAACACCTTTTCGTCCTTCAGGGACTTATCTGTGATCCTATAGCCAAAAACCAAAACGCGCTAGGATCCTGCACGCATCATTCCGATATGCTTTGATTAAATTTGGTTCAGTAAAATGTGAGTTTAATGTCTAAATTAATTTTCAAAATGAATGTCATGGGGGCTATATTGCATTTCAAATCCACTTCAACAATACGCCAGAAGTATGCACGTAATATTTCGGCAAAATCACTAAATTCTGAATGAATTTTCTAAATAAAGCCGAATAGTAATAATTACTAAGCGAGAATTGTCTTTTACGATATGTGTCTACAGTACGTACAGTTTCGAATACACACTTACCTTACCTGTCCACTTGACCCCCTTCCACAAACAGAAGTAAACGATCACCCACATCACCAATAGCGATAACGCCAGTTCCCAGATAATTCCGCCACCTTCTGTTACACCTGACGAGAGTTGTAGCACCCTCCGCCTGCGCAGAATTATCATATTTATGCATAATTAGTTATTTCTGCGCTTTCTATTATTGTATGTATACGTACACCACATGGATTATTTGGATTATCTTTGACAAAACAAAACTAATTGTGTAAGTTATCGTTAATAGAACATGACCCAAATCCATATGTAAGATTTATATATGTATATTTACACACTGGTATTTTTCCACAGTAACATCAAGCTGCAAATTCAACACTACTGCAAAATTAGGAAGTATGACAACTGCAAATTCATCAGGCAGTGCACAGAAGTTATAACACGCCCATCTTCTTTGCAACTATATATTATGAATGAAATCACCATCAGATAATCCTTGAAATAGCGCTAAAATGTAACATTTAAAGTTAATACTAAAAAAAAAGCTGCCTTACTCCCAAAACTCCACTGAGGAATCTACCGATCTTGCAAAGTCAACACTGGAATTCATCAAAGTGGTGTTATCTATTAGGCTGTTGTTTGTGTCGACATGGTGGAAGGAGCACCTGTAAGGGAAAGCATTAGACATTAAAACGTGTGTTACTGTAGGAAGTTATTGAAGCTGCACACGTGGACAAACGTGATATCAACACTACGAGATAAAGTGCGTCATGTATTTAACAATAAAACCAATAAATCGGGTATATAAAAAATAGAATAATTGTGAACCTGTCATATTGACAATTTCAAATAATAACTCACAACGGAGAAGGAAATATACACATCATACCTTTAATGCATGTCATTTATATCTTAAGCTATCTGTTACTGATGTGTATCAATTATATGACATGATAAACCTGCAAAGGTGTCTGGCGTGGGGCCCTACAGAGGTGTCTGGCGTGGGGCCCTACAGAGGTGTCTGGCGTGGGGCTCTACAGAGGTGTCTGGCGTGGGGCCCTACAGAGGTGTCTGGCGTGAGATCCTACAGAGGTGTCTGGCCTGGGGCCCTACAGAGGTGTCCGGCGTGGGGCCCTATAGAGGTATCTGGCGTGGGGCCCTACAGAGGTGTCTCGCGTGGGACCCT
>JAUMHH010010259.1:0-11141 GCA_032359455.1 Chlamys rubida
AGTTAATGTTATACTTAATACTACACGTTAGTTAATGATATACTTAATTCTACACGTTAGTTAATGTTATACTTAATTCTACACGTTAGTTAATGATATACTTAATACTACACGTTAGTTAATGTTATACTTAATACTACACGTTAGTTAATGATATACTTAATACTACACGTTAGTTAATGTTATACTTAATTCTACACGTTAGTTAATACTACACGTTAGTTAATGTTATACTTAATACTACACGTTAGTAAATGATATACTTAATTCTACACGTTAGTTAATGTTATACTTAATTCTACACGTTAGTTAATGATATACTTAATTCCACTTAGTTCACGTCCTCTTAAAATATGTCGTCGCAAAGAAATAATTTAACAAGACACTTGATAATGTGGACTCTGTTCACATATTTTAGGTGCAGAGGTACCGCCAGCACTTAGACAATTCCAAACTATAAAATATCAAAACACAGGACCAGTAATTTAATTAAAATCCACTCCTTAACCTCACACTTATTTTCCTATTTTGATAACGAATGTTCACTGTTATAGTTTGTGACTTTATGTGGTTTGCATCATATCCGACATTTTGGATGTTTTCTAATTTCCCACCATACCAGCAGCTTGTGTTAGTACGAAACGTACTTACCAAAAGTATAATCGTTATATCTACAAGGACAGAGTTTTAAGGAGGGTTATAACGCTAATAAAAACAGGGCCCATTTTTTAAAAAGGTGATTAATAGCTTAATCAGTGTTTAACGACATTTCTCAATGTCTAATAATTTGATCAGTATACATGGTGAATTTGTATGTAATGCCACAATACTTAATAATGATTGAGTTTTACAAACGCACAAACAAAATTTGCGCTAATCACTGATTAAGCTCCATGTAATCATCTATTTAACAAATGGGCCCTGGTGTATCTCTTCGTGCGTTACAATTCGTTTTTAAGTGGAGCTCTTTTTGGAAGAAGATACGTTTCACAGTAAGATAACATGTACTTTAAGGCACGTGAAAATTCTTCTGAATCAGAGCCAGTAGACAAGACACAGCCACTTGGTGATATTCAATCAATAATGTCTGACTTATCGCTCAGCACAACCGAATACTGGTAATACACCGCAACATGACCACCAGAGTTACTGTTCCTTACTCTTTCTGGTAAAACGGAGAGTTGTCTCCCTTCTGATGCTGGTAAAAGACGGAAGACAAGAGGAAGAGCAGCAAAACGATAATATTTGAAGTCGACACAGAATATGAGTTTGAGCATTAAAGTAGTTTTAGGATAAGGGGTCAGATTCTATGGAGGGCTAAAAGGGACATACTTCTGATTAAACTTTTTAATAATGTCCCTTTTAACCCTCCATAAGATTCCACTGGTATCATATTGTGGTTGTGGAATACAAATTGACACTCATAATAAAACAAACAAACATTTCTTGCATATAACAAAATAAATAATTTTAATGAAATAATAATTATGTTACAAATATCTACATGAATTCACACGAGGTTGCAATGTCACGTGTCCGGCTCGTGCCGGAAGTTGTCAGAGATAACACGTTCTAGAAATGAAGCATGAACCGGTCACGTGAGATTGTAATGACCAATCAATCCGTTTCACTGATACATGAATGCAAAGGATGGCTATATAAAATGTTAACATGTTTAGTCAGACCGTGACAACCGCTGTGTATGTACATCCACTTGATCATTGATGTTCGAGTTTATCGAGTAAAGTATAAATACACGTACTGGGACTGGGCGTCAGTAACCGTGTCAGCTGAACAACATGCATTAACACATTCCCTCACTTTTTTAAACCCTTGTGTAATATATTTGCCTGTAATTCCTTATACACCCTATCTGAGAATCCACTCGCCCGTAATCAATAACCGGAGGTCAACAGGACAGGTCATTATGATCGGACTATACTCGTGCCTATACACAACATAAAGGCATCGGATGGTACGTTAACATCAGAACTAAAATACACGTTCATTACACGGCCCTGCGTTCCAATGTCAGTTAAGCACAAATTTCAATTTGCGTTACGACTCTGATAACTCTAGTTATACAACTTTTAACCTGCTCATCAAGTCGGGATACACTATAGTTGCTACATTGTAGAAAAGCATTAGTCACACATATAAATATTTTCACTAAACAATTAAATGTAAATAATTGCTCTCCAAAAATAAGAAAAATGACGCCAACGCGAAAAATATAACTTTTCCAGTACACCGTTAAGGATATACAAGTCTCTGTTGTATGGGGTCGTTATGCATGATACAAACATGATTTGATGACAGTGGTGTATATACTTAGTATACAGGTGTATGTCAATATGTTGACACAGTACCGGACAAATGGAATATGCAATAATCATAGTTATGATACTCCCATGCGAACAGTTCGAAATAATTTCCCACTAAATGACAAAAGTATGTCACTGATAAAAAGTACAAAGCATGACGGTTATTTTGCATTTCAATATTCATGCTATTTATATGCCGTATATAGCTACGTATATTTACTGCACACACTATCGCAAGGTAAAAACCTGAGAACCCTTGATTTTAATGTAGACAAGTCGTACACAACACATAGAAACCATGTGCCGAGTATCATCTGTTAGGATGAGAATTTGAAAAATGATAACGTATTAAAATTGCTTTGATAATACTAAACTTTCTTATACTTCTTATCTTTTGAAAATATATACATACAGTATCAATGATGATCAAAGTTACCGACAGTAGCAAAAACCATCAGCAGGAATAATACACATGCTAAACTATAGAATATTGTTACCGTTTCTGACTGAATCATCAAACAATATGAAATTAACAGACTGTAGCACAAGGTCTTCATCTTAAATGCATGGTTGACATTCATCACGAAATTTCCAAGAAAAGGATCCAAAAAATCATCTAAAGACATGACACATAACGATAAGAAAACATGTTTTAAATGGTTGTATATGAGATTTTGCGTTAACAACTTGTTATGTTAATCATGACCTGTATTTGAGAAACCGTTATCATGCTCAAGCTCGGACTCTGTGCTTCTTCTTGTAACATGCATAAGTCTGGACATTTAAAATGAATTTCGGCTGCAAGTCTTCCGACTTATTTATTAAACTTTTAAGTTTTACTGCTTTTTCACCGGAATAAGAAACCGGGCTTGGACACAAAATCTGAGTTTGACTATGAGAACGGTTTTATGAATATGGGTCCAGGTTTTCAAACAACTGACACCTTGATGCCTTTTTGGTCGATGCCAGTGAAAGTTTGTCGATTTCTTTTAGGTGATAACAGGACGCTACGTACACTCCGCCCGTGAGAGCGCATGTTTACCTTATTCATGTTACAAACCAACATTTACAAGTGTTGGAATGGCAGTTAATGTTCATGGACGCTGAACATTCAGTTTCACACCACGATACCATTCCCTTTACTGTTTCAAACGCTCCCCGGCCCTTACACTTCATGATCCCCGTGCCCGTCTGTACTCCGACAGTTCCTCGTCCACGATCACTGGATCCGGTCGGGGACACGTTTCGAACATTTGCACCACTGTTTGATCCACCTCTAGATCCACTTAGGACGTTGCGACCACTGAATCCATTACCAACTCCATTTCGTGAATCAGATAATTTGGTATTCCCGAACGATTTGGTTGTCTTGAATGTCTCTACTGTTTGTACTGATCCAAACGGATTCGCTGTGCTACTTGACTTTCCAAATGTTGTAATTTTTCCGAATGGCTTTTGTGTCTGGAGTGAGTTCGATGTTGTGAGCGTACCTCCTCCATTATTCCACATGGTTCCTGATGAAGAGCTTCCGGGAACACCGACCACCTGCTGATAATATCTCATGGTCGGCGTACAGCTACATTCACACTTTTTACTTCTGCACATGCGCCGATCTATGAGGCAGCTGTTAATACACCACAGATTGGAGCCAATGGTGTTGCTGAAAGTGCCCTTGGCACCACACATCAGGCTTTGCCCCGGGCAAACTGACTGTGACTCCCGACCCGAAATAATAGTAGTTGATGACGTGGTGGAACGGAAACCAATAGACGAAACTCCATTACTAGCTAATGTACCGCCTTTGTGGAATGCGGCCGCCCCGGGGCTGTTAGTGGTTCTAGTTGTAACAGTCGTTGTGGAGCTACGGATGCCTCCTGTGCCGCCGTCCCTCGTCTGTGTAGTTCTCGTTTTGGTTGTTGCTCCGTTAACACTTGCCTGTTTTGAAACTTCCGTTATCGCTTTGTTACCAATCGGGACAACGTTTGTGTTGCCTACACCGGAGTTTCCGTTCATCGTACTCGTGATGTCGACTTTCCTATTACCACTCCCAGAATTGATGAAGTTTCCACTGTTCACGCCACTTCTGATGATATTTTCATTATTTTTGCTGCTTGTGATGAGGTTTCTACTACTTCCTACCAGGGTGTTGACGGCCTTGACGTTATTCTGATTCCCATCCAACTGCAAAAGATTTCCAGCACTGTTTCCAGTCCCGATACCGGACAATTTGATTTTACCATCCAATGAGGTTGTGAACTTACCAGCACCACCGGTCTTGTTTCCAGACAGCCCAAAGATACTACCGAGCTGGACATTGGCTCTCTGAAGGTGTTGGGCGGGGATACCAGGGCCATTCCGCATTAGACTTGATATCATCGAATTCAGACCGGACGAAATTGGAGGAAGGCTTGATGACGTTAGTGATGTCGAGGTATGCTTAGTAGTCTTAACAATTTCAGTGGGAGATGGCGAGACAACCGAATAACTTGAAGACGGAATATTAGTAGTCATTCTACCATTTAAGATATTTTCAAGACGCCTTTGTTCCGCCGTAGATCTTGCAGGACTATTGAAACGGTTAGCTCTAGACATCACAAGTGACTTGACCGACATGGGAGAATCAAGAGCAATGGCGGTCTCTGCTGGTTGCGTATTAAACGTCGTTCTCGACAGAAGTGTGTTAGACGAACCAATACCAGACAAGCTATTCAGGATACTATTGATGTCAGTTGCACCACCTCGTAAGAGACCGATGTTTGCCAAGGCTTTGGCGTTAGACAGCAATTGTCTCCGACTAATCACATCCTTCGAAAGATCCCATAACGAGTTAGTATTTGTTTGTGGTAAAGAGGAGCTGGCGGTGTTCACCAATGACGATGAAGACGAACGAATAGTCCCCTTTGCCTTCTTCGAATCCTGACTTGACGCTTGGATTCCATTTCCAAGAGCATTTTCTAACCAGTTTGGCTGGAATGATCGTGTTGAAGTTGAGGTTACTCGAGTGTTTGTAATAGGTGTAGATCCCGTGCTAGTCCGTTGTATAGCTCGTTCAAGCGTGTTACCGACACTGCTACCGGAAGACATTTGATCGAAAGACAACGGTGATGATGATCGGGTTGAAGTTCTCTGGGTTTTGACAAGTAGGTCATGTACTGGGGCGGGGATTAGAAAACTGTGTGGAGGAGGTGGCAAGTCTGAAAACGATGATGGTTTTTGTGTCCTCGAAGAAACGGTTTTGCTCGTTCGTGTTATCGCTCTGGTATTGCTATTGACTGCGTTGTGAGGTCCCTGGTGTGGCATGAATGACGTCTCTGTATTTTGTCGGATGCCCTCACTTGCAAGGATATTGTTACCCAAACGATTTACATTGGAGGAACTGGTCTGAGAGTTACTCATTATGTTTGATGTCCCAAAGTCACTACCAATAGCATTCAACGAAGGGCCGGGAATTGTACCAGTGCCGCTCGTTTCTTTCTTCGAACTAAATGTTTGACTGGCAGTAAATGAGGTAGTCTTAGTACCAGCATCTGATCCTCCCAAATGCTCATACTGTTTGTCAAGACCTCCTATGTTCTGTGACTCTGAACCCAAAACTGTGTTGGTACCAATACGTCCCCCTTCAACCAAAGACGAAATCCCAGAATGCCCAGTAGATTTCTCACTAGTTTTCAACATTGAAGGAGTATCAAAACTTCCGGTAAACTGTCCTTTTACCTCTGTTAGTGTCGAACCCCCAGAAGTACGATCAGCAGATCCAGCCGACGCACTTACACCCGTTATAGCCACTTCTCCGCCGTGTCCCTTTACCCCATCAAGTATTGAACTTCCATCATGCTGACCCACTAACACTTCTGTTAATGTCGAACTTCCTGAAATGTACCCGCCAGGTCCTGTAACTGCTGAACGTTCAGTCCCTGCCAGACTCGACATTCTCTCAGTCTGTCCACCTAACCCTGTTGATACAGAAGATCCAGCAAACTCGCTTCTAGCCTCATTTGCTGTTGAACCTCCAGTCATTTGACCTCCGGATTCTGTATGCGTTGATCTTGCATTAAACCCGCTGCCGGTCTCTGTTAGCATCGATCCACCAGTAGATAGGCTTCCGGTCTCTGTCAGGGTTGATATGCCGTCAATCTGACTCCCGGTCTCGGACAGCGCGGATCTGCCATTTAATCTTCCGGTCTCTGCCAATGTGGAACCGGTATAAATCTGACCTCCGGTTGATTCGCCATGTATTTGCCCTCCAGCTGCGTACAGCGTGGATCCTCCAGTTAACTGACCGTCTGTCTGTATCAGTGTTGAACCCTCATTTAATCCGCCAGTGGACTGATCTGCAGTCCCTGTCAGACTAAGCTGACTTCCGGTTCGTGTGGAATCTTGATTAAACCGACCGCCAGTGTCTATCTGCGTCAACCCGCTATCTAACTGACGTCCAGTTTCTGATAGTGTTGATACACTGTTAAGCTGGCTTCCGGTATCTGCTAGTTTGGATTCACTATGTAATTTGCTTCCAGTCGCAGTCAGCGTTGATCCACCCGAAAATTGACTTCCGGAATCCGTCAGTACTGATCCGCCTGTGAACTCGTTTCCGGTCTCTGTAAGTGTTGATCCGCCATTTAACTGACTTCCCGTTTCTGTTTGCGTCGATATGGCATTAAACTGACCTGTCGTTGACAGCGATGAACCTTCTGTAAATGGTCCTGTCGGAATGGTTTCAAGTGTATGCGTATGAATATCTGTTCCAACTCCAGTTTGAAACCCATCAATGTTGTGTCCAGACATCAAGGAACTACCAGCATTTGATATTGTATTACCAGTGCTTGAAGGTTTTACGGAAATTAAATTGGACGTTGTGAAGGCGTTTTGTTGGGGCACAAACTCCAACATATTCGTGTTCATGTCAACCATGCCACCATTATTGCCTGTGAAGAGGTTATGTTTTTGCATCACTGCATTACCGTTCGCCAACGTATCGACCACTCCATTACCAAAGTTGGACGGAGAAGAGGAATGGATTTCCCCAAAGTTTCTAGTTGCACTCCCTTGTTGAGATTTCAAAGAAGCGCTTCCTGCAGATGTCATTTGTTTTCGAGTGCCGCCTTCATTAATTGTTGAACCACTAATTATAGAACCTACTCCTTCTCTTTGAGTTGGAATTCCAGTTTCTACGATCGTTGAACCGCTATTTTGTTTACTTGCCGTTTCAGTAAGCGTTGACGCCCCAGACTCTGTGTATGACGTTCCTCCCGTTGACTTACTTTTAGTTCCGGTGAGCGTTATTCTGCTATCTAATGGAATTCCGGTTTGTATTAACGTTGAATCTCCAACACCTATGAGCGACGAATCTCCAAGAATATTATTTCCAGCCTCTGTTCCAGCACCTGCGAGTGACGTACTTTCAGCAAATTGACTCGTCATCTTGGTAAGTGACGCTGTATCGAATACTTGGTTAGAGTTGACTGGTGATGAGACTGCGTCCAAATTAGTGCTAGTTCTTGACGAATGCACAATTGCCTCTGATCCCTCTCTGTGCGAAATGCCACTTCCGGTATTTACATTAGCTACTTCACCCGTGTTTCCGATTGTTTCCGTGTTTGTATTTAGCCCCTGATTTTGTACATCATTTAGTCCACTAACCCTGCCAGCAGCAAGAGGGATACTTACACTGGAACCTGATTTCTCGAACAAAGTGGTAGATTGTCCAACTTTATCGCTAGTGGTTAGACTACCGCTTCTTGTCCCCGTATTTCCAGCAATGTTCTCCCCAGGTGTAACTATGGTATTCAACCCACTGTTCGATTTGAAAGACTTTAAAGTATGAACATCGCTATTTAGACCAGTGTTCAGAGGCACCGCTTGTGTTCCTGGCACAACTAGGTTGTTTCCTTCGACACCCTGCGCGTTCAAGGCGACAAACCCACCACCTTGGGGCAGATCGTGGGTAACATAGCCTGCGCCTGTCGTTTCTAATATGGTAACAGAGCCGCTTGCTGAGCTAGTTGACGGATCGGGCGTTTGAAGAAGGAAGTTATTGTTTTCAGCTACCAAATTGGCGCCATTTGCAACTACTGGAACTTCAGATCTTGTTATGATATCTTGCGATGCAGTATTTGAGGAAGCAATTGATTCTGACGTTGCTGGAGCACTGCTTCCCATTATACCCACATTTGTTGCCTCGAATGTAGTGGATGAGGAACCACTCTCTAGCTTGCTGTTTGCTCCCGTTGTGTCATAGGTATTAACGATTCCTTCTGCTTTGCTGTTCATTCCGGCAGGCTCTCCACTTCCGGGAACCACGTTGCTACCAGAAACTCCTGATGATGATTCGAACGTGTTGACAGACTCGGTCGACATAAAATGGCTGCCGTCGCTTTGCATATCTGCAGTGTAAACAGGTGTCGCATTATTTGAGGTTGAAGACGTCGACGACTGAATGGCATTATGCGTTGACGCAGTACTCTCGACAATCCCAGTCCTCGTTCCAGACATACCGTCTTGAGGTACGGTATCTATTGTAAGAGTGTCTGCATAATGTTTCCCAACTGATACAGGCTGTGTTTCGGTGCTCATATGCGAATGTTCCCCGGTAGTTGTGGTTAAAGTGCCTGCATTCCTAAACACGTTATTAACTGACGTTTCAGTATTACCGACCTCTACATTTTGTCCGGGTGATGCTTGACCAGTGATTGAGGGGTTCCTCACTTCGGTCGTTGAGGTGCTGTGCGAAGTTTCAAGAGTATGTGTATTTCCAGAAATGACCAAACCATCGGCATTTGTTTGACCTGTACCAAGATCACCTAATATGTTATTTGGACCGATGTCTGTATTTGTTTGCTGTCCGTTCGAACTTTGACCCTGATTGGAGAAATGAGTGGTGACAGTGGTTACAACAGACCCTGACGATCCAGCATGATTACCAACACCCCCGCTATGTAAATTATTCCCGATCGAAGACGTACCTGTTGTATCAGCTTTTGTTTCCATGTTTGTGCTCAACAAATCCGTGCCGATCTGACCTGTACGGTAATTCCCACCATCACCAGCCGATGTCATTATGTTAGTAATTGTAAGGAGTTGTTTTCTTGTCACCAGTGAACTGATGATATCCAGGAATTCCATAAGTTTGGAGCGTGCGATGTCCTTCCCGCTTGCGATGATAGAGTTTAGTACAGGAACGAGGTCTGGTCGTCCAGCCTTGTCGATCAGTTGTTTTATAAGCGTGTAGATAGTCATTGCATCCTGGTCGCTCAGTAGAAGTGTATCGGACATGGAGCCTGTATACGGTTCGGTTTGATATGTTAGAGAGTCGAATGACGTCACTACCGGTTCGGTCTGTAGGTTGGATGATAGAACTCCCTGAGAGTGGGAAGAGATCGCCGTTTCACTATTACCTGATTGCAATGGGATCGCCGCTTGATTTCCTGTATTTGTATTGTCCAATGCTGTTCCCATAGACAGATTATCTACTGACATCATTGTACTGCCAGAGTTTATCGAAAGTGAGTTTCCACCCTTTAATTGCTCGTCAACACCAGGAATGTTGTAGTGAGGTTCGATATTTGTAGGAGTAGCTTCCCGTGCATCCGTAACAGCTGATGATCCCAACGATACGAGCTGTTTTCTTTGTACATTTGTTTCTTCAAACGGATCTTTGTTTGTTCCTATCGTGTTGAGTTGACTGCTTAGAGTTTCATGTTGATAGCTCGATGTTCCTCCCGTTTCAATATTGTTGGCTGTTCCCAAATTTTCATAATGACCTTTCAACGTCACTGAACTTTCGAGTTGATTGCTCGGCGTTCCCGCTGTTTCGAATTGAGATCCCTGTGTCCCAATAGTTTCAAACTGAGTACTGGATGTCCCTCCCGTTTCAATGTTGTTAGCTGTTCCCAAATTTTCATATGGACCTGTCTGCGTTCCTGTACTTTCCAGTTGATTGCTCGGCGTTCCCGATGTTTCAAATTGAGATCCCTGTGTCCTAATAGTTTCAAATTGAGTACTAGATATTCCTCCCGTTTTAATATTGTTGGCTGTTCCCAAATTTTCATATTGACCTTGCAACGTTCCTGTACTTTCGAGTTGATTGCTCGGCGTTCCCGATGTTTCAAATTGAGATCCCTGTGTCCCAATAGTTTCAAAATGAGAACTGGATATTCCTCCCGTTTCAATATTGTTGGCTGTTCCCAAACTTTCATATTGACCTGTCAGCGGTCCTGCACTTTCGAGTTGATTGCTCGGCGTTCCCGCTGTTTCAAATTGAGATCCCTGTGTCCGTTTACCTTCAAAATGAGTACTGGACATTCCTCCCGTTTCAATATTGTTGGCTGCTCCCAAATTTTCATATTGACCTGCCGGCGCCCCTGTACTTTCCAGTTGATTGTTCGGCGTTCCCGATGTTCCGAATTGAGATCCCTGTGTCCCAATAGTTTCAAAATGAGTACTGGATATTGCTCCCGTTTCCATATTGTTGGCTGTTCCCAAATTGTCATATTGACCGTGCAACGTTCCTGTACTTTCAAGTTGATTGCTCGGCGTTCCCGATGCTTCAAATTGAGATCCATGTGTCCCTATAGTTTCAAATTGAGTACTGGATATTCCTCCCGTTTCCATATTGTTGGCTGTTCCCAAACTTTCATATTGACCTGTCAGCGGCCCTGCACTTTCGAGTTGATTGCTCGGCGTTCCCGCTGTTTCAAATTGAGATCCCTGTGTCCGTATACCTTCAAAATGAGAACTGGATACCCCTCCCGTTTTAATATTGTTGGCTGTTCCCAAATTTTCATATTGACCTTGCAACGTTCCTGTACTTTCGAGTTGATT
>JAUMHH010010270.1:0-11140 GCA_032359455.1 Chlamys rubida
ACACAAACCTAGGCTTGCCAAAAATAATGTACACAAACCTAGGCTTGCCAAAAATAATGTACACAAACCTAGGCTTGCCAAAAATAATGTACACAAACCTAGGCTTGATAGTACTAGTGTGTGTGGAAAGTCCCTGAGACTTGACAGTTGTTACCAATTAGCAGCTTCCAAGCATCATCCAAAAATCTTCTTCAAAGATCAGAGATATTTCCTGCATAAATCTGTATATAATTATATATAATGTGATGTATATAATAATATTATATATATAGTGATAATATATACATTAGTATACGTGATAATATACATTTGTATTTAGTGATGATATACATTTGTATTTAGTGATGTTATACATTTGTATATAGTGATAATATACATTTAATTATAGAGATAATTTATATTTGTATATAGTGATTGCATTGGAGATCAGAATTATAGAGGTTTCAGTAATCATATAACAGTTGATATTTTTGTACATGTCTATAGTTCAGACATATTTTTTTCAGGGTACATCAACAAATCTTGTTTACAGGTTTTAACTCTGGTTTAAGAGACTTTATGCACATTTCCCTATTTGACCTCCCTCTGACCCCAGTATTGATGGCATTGGTTTTATTTTGACAGGGATCGGTGAACCAGAGACACCTGAAACTGTCTATTTTGGTGGTATGTCCAGAGGGTCCTTTCTGTTTGTGTTCAGCCAAGTGGAGAAGTCCAGGTTAGTATTGATGATACACAACATACCGGAATAGGACCCTGATCTGCACAACACATTTTTATCATCAATATGATGAGAGAAAAAAAAATTGATAATTTATATGTTGAAAAAACATCAAAGATTTTACTTTTTTACTAATTTCTAATCTGGAGTTTTATTTGAAAATTGTTCTCAAGACTGGCAACCGAATGTTCTATTTTTTGTGTTGCCTGTATTAGTGGGCTTTCCCCCATTCCCATACATGTAGTACACATATAGCTGTGGCAGAGTTATTAAAAGATATACTGTATGCTTATTGCAAACTTGATTTACCCCCCCCTCCCAACAAAGACTGATACAATTATACATTTAATTATACAATGCAGTCATTCGAAAATAACATCAAGCATTGTTAAAGTACATTTCTGGATCTTCTTTATGTTTACTTGTATCAGTAATAGGTTTATGGTCACACATGTTTGTAGTAGTTATCGATATTGCAGAAAAGATATAATGTATAATCAATAATTTACATGTAATCAACAACAGATGGGTTTACAGAGTCACCTGTGCTGTCTGTATCGACATACATGCACTTGTGTAGTATTTCTAGGGGCCGCGGTGGCCAAGTGGTTAAGTAGTCTGACATTCTGCTACCACTAGTCCTCCACCACTGGGTTGCGGGTTCGAGACCTGCGTGGGGCAGTCGCCAGGTACTGGCCGTAGGTCGGTGGGTTTTTCCCCGGGAACTCCGGCTTTCCTCCACCCCCAAAACCTGGCACTTCCTTAAATGACCATAGCTGTTAATAGGACGTAAAACACAAACAAACCAAAATTCTAGGTGTTTTCTGTAGTTAAATATTAACCTATTTATACTGTATCAGTATTTCACATCACAGCCCCAGGTTATATAGTGTATTTATACTGTATCAGTATTTCATATCAGGGCCACAGGTTATATAGTGTATTTATACGTATACTGTATCAGTATTTCACATCACAGCCCCAGGTTATATAGTGTATTTATACTGTATCAGTATTTCATATCACAGCCCCAGGTTATATAGTGTATTTATACTGTATCACTATTTCATATCAGGGCCACAGGTTATAACTGACAAGTTAGCTAGTACAGGTATAGCTATTGTAAAGCTATTGATGGACCACCTGTTGTAAAGCGATCGACCAGCCACTTGCTGTAAACGATTGAATATCCACCACTTGTAAAATGATGAAGTAGTTTGTTTTGGTTCTGTACATACTGGTTATGTCACCAAACTGGGGGTAATTTTGGTCCCTGGCACATACTGTGCGGTGGTCATTGTGTGTTTATGTCGGGACAGGCACAGCATGCCAGAGTCCTGAATCATCTGCTTCCTGATGTGTACCTAAAGACATTCTACTCTGGCCGTAATTTGATAAGATTGACCATTCACCTATTGTAAACTAATTGAGTTAGTTGAGTTCTGGACACAGGTAACAGAGTGGACACGAGGTTGTCATATAATGTCAAGTAGTTGGTGATAATCCTAGTCCTCTGTACTGTTAGGCTGGTCATTGTGTTTGTCAGGTCCTGAATCAACTTCTTCCTGGTGTATATATATAGACATAGTACTCACAGGGGCAGTCATTTAATATGTTAGGTACACAGGTATACTGTGTAATTAGGTGGGGCTGGTATAAGTACACCGGTAAACAATGGTATGACTTGTAGTTTTGACTGCCCACCAGTGTATACATGTATATACTTTGTTTAAAAAAGTAGACATGTTGTGCATTCCTGAAATTTTGCAACATATCTGGAGATACAGAGCTTAATAAGATAAATGTATATCAATTTGTTAGGTCTTACATCTGTAAAAAAGTGTATAAGAAATTAAATACAGCGTATGTCTTTACAACAGATGCAGGAAAGTAAAATGTATAGAATTTGTGTTAATTCTAAAAATAATACAGAATCTTTTTAGCAGACTGTGAATTAAATTCCATGGCCAAACATCATGAAGGAAGAGAACTAG
This sequence comes from Chlamys rubida, assembly GCA_032359455.1. NCBI lineage: Eukaryota > Metazoa > Mollusca > Bivalvia > Pectinida > Pectinidae > Chlamys > Chlamys rubida. Next base: position 2,716 of record JAUMHH010010270.1, read on the forward strand.
TGCACCAGTATCTGTTAGCAGCTGTCTGAATTGGACAAATCCTGTTTAACTGATATTTTCCATCTCTGATTAATTGCATTTTTTTACCTTTCTTATTAAAATCAGATCCTAATTCCCATTCCTCTACGATACTCTTACATTAGGTAATAAGAGTATCGTAGAGGAACGGGAATTAGGATCTAATTTTAATTAGATTGATTTTTTCACAAACTTACATCAAAATATCTTTTCTGAAAACTGCACAGTTTTCTTTTTTTGTGTTGTTTCATATTCCATAGGGACAAGAATTTTGTTATTTTATATATATTTTCTGTTATTTTCAAAATAATAACAAAAAATATTATTTATATGAGTTACCCCATTCAGAAAATAGCGCTAGTTAATCAATTAATATTTTAGAAGAAAAAAAAGTTTAAAAAAAGAAGCTAAAGAAATAATTTTCCCCTATTCCTATAACCAGACTATATATGTTGTCAACACATTCAGTAAATAATACAGTTTATAATCTTATGTGTTTGCTTAACATGTAAGTCAGTGAGAACTTAATTAGTAAACAGATTCTATTTTGACATTAACAATTACTCTATTTCACCTTGAAATCAAATAAGCTAGACAATTATATCTACTGTATATTTTATGTAAGAGGTAAATGAAGCAGGAAATGAAAGCGGTCATAATTAATAGCTAAGTTAGCAATCTGTACAATAGACACTTCTGACGTCTGTAATTTCTTCCCTGCGCTGGTAGTACAGACAGGTACGTTACTTACCATACAGTACTTTCTTAGCCGGTATCTTCGTAACAAACACATAATTTATTATCTATTACGGTATGTCCTTAATGCCCTTATATTTTCAAGCAAGATTCACTTATAATTTGACATTCTCTGAAGACTAGCCCTAAAAGCATACACATGAATAACTAAGACTCATTCCTTTTGTTAGTCTGTGGTACAAACTTTTTTGTAAAGTGACACTTATCCTCCCTTTTTCAGACAAGTTTGACTTCAAACTGCACTACTACGATGGCGAGGAGACATGGGGTCAGCGCATCAAGTGGGCATCCCGCGACTTCCTGGACATCGACCACATCATCATGAACAGCACTGGTCATCAGTACTACTTCAAACCCGACACAAAGACACCGCTTCAGGACCTGTGTATCGGGCTCTGTGTCAAATACCTTGTCCGCTGGAACGACGAAACCTTGCCATGGAAACGTGAGGGTTCACGACCTCTTTCACTCCATGACCTTGAACCCGACCTTAGTTTCGGCTATAATAGCTCTGAATCCCTTCCAAATAAATCCTGTGCCGCCAATCCTATGGATACTCACATGGAATCTCTCCCATCATTTTTAGAATCTCAAAACTTGGCTTTGTTTTACGACATAGAGTCCAAAGTGTCCGTCACAAAGGTGATAGGAGTACAGAATGACTCACGATTAGCACGGAAGGGAAGTGGCAGTAGCTACGGAAGCTTCCAAGGTGGTGGTGACCGTTACATCAAGAATGAAAAACGGCGCAGCATCAAGAAGAAGAGTGCAATAGAAAGTAAGATAGACAGTGATGGGGACGATTTCACATCAGGGTTTGTGGACGACTTCGCAGGGTGTTCAGAAACACGAACTGGCTCATACATAGAGTCGTACATAGACTGAAGTGTTGTGATGTAAACTTACCAGAACGTGTATATAGTTTTATTAATCTGTAATGTACCCAGTTTACTGTGTATCTTCACATTTGCAGCTGTTGCAGTGTGAGAAGGTATTGACAAACTCATCATGTTCATACCCACAAACTCATGTTTATACCCACAAACTCATGTTTATACCCACAAAGTCATCGTGTTTATATCCACAAAGTCATCGTGTTTATACCATACACCACCCACATTTTATTTGTGAATGTTAATTCCAGTAACAATCATCATCACAGTAGTATTTAAAATTTATGTACCGGGTATGTTGTCATGAAGATTTGTATTGGTATTTTATCGAGTTATACATTCTTCATCGTTAATGTGAAGATCTTTTTATAAATTTACAAGTAAATTATGTCCATTCTGTTGACTTAGTAGTTTCAGAACCATTTGCTTTGTCCATTCACTTGAGAACATCATTCAAGTTCTATGTTCTGTCCAGAAGTTGATGTACTGTACCATATTTTTCCGGTGATAAACCTCTTCTCGGGATGAAGGCCACCCTAATGTAACTATTTTAACGATGAGAACCAGTAATATCAGGAAATGCAAGCCCTTATTGTATACATTATTTAAATAGGCAGATAATGCCAGTCTAACTGTCAATGTGGAGACCAATGTAAGTCCACTAGCTCATTAAGTTTACACATGTACAGCTTGCATCTTGTGCAGTGCAATTTTGGCATTTTAGTGGAAATATACATAGGTTATCAAGTTTGAAGCTTTTAGGTGAGGTCTATACTGATACTTGATAAAGAGTAGACACTGATATATCAATTTTATAGATTTACCATACTAAAATAGTGAAAACTAGTACAGTACTGCTAAAATAGTGAAAACTAGTACAGTACTGCTAAGATAGTGAAAATACGGCTGAAGTAAAACAGATCTTGTTGCTTAAGAAAGTGTAAAGAGAACAGTGTATCTCAGATAATTATTATTTATAGAGTATCAGTGTTTGGGTTTTATTGTATTTCTGCAGTGGCCAAGTGGTTCAGGTGTCTGACATTCTGCTTCCACTAGCCCTTCACCACTGGGTCGCAGGTTCAAGACCTACATGGGGCAGTCGCCAGGGACTGGCTGTAGGTCAATGATTTTTCTCTGGGAACTCCGGCTTTCTTCCACCACCAAAACCTGGCACATCCTTAAATGACCATAGCTGTTAATAGGATGTTTGCAAAAAAGTGTATATTGCATTTCCCTGCTATATGAGCAGTGTAAATATTACGTTGCATTGTACATTAATTGTATCTCCTTGCTAAATGAAAAGTTTATACACATATGTACAATTTAGATTGAGCGTGCATCTCCTTGCTAAGTATAGGTAGTTACAAAGTATGTCCTCACCTAGGACTTGACTATAGGGGTAAATTGTACCGAAATGTTACTGGTTCGATTCTTCTCCATCTTGTGCCTGTTTGACTGATACCAATTTGAGGGTGATCTGAGCCATTGTCTATATTTCCCATGTGGTCATGTATATGTTGTGTCTAACAGAAGGCTGTAGTGTATCTAGCAATATGACCGTCCCGTAGTGTGTGCATGTATATCTGTCCATGTAGGACCTATGAACACAATAATTACAGTTTTAACGATTAGCATCAATTAGCAATGTCCACAAGTAATAGATGCAATTTTCAGCATAATTCAACTGAAGCAATACTATGTATCCGTTTATGATATTAGATACAGTTTACAACAGACTGCGAGGGCAGTAGACACAAGTAGAAACCATGTATCAAGCGCTATACCAACACTGATATTTTGAGTTTTGTAGACAATTAATACATTAACATGTAAATAAATTATGTTGATACATGTATGTTACATGTTTTAGCTGAAATGTTTTCAACTTCTGTCTAATGTTTCAGAGATGTGTAAATACTAACTAAGGAATGCTATCAAGCATTTCAAAAAAAGATAATCAGACATTTGTGATACTTCTCAATAAGAATATACTTTGTAAATATCTTGTTTTAGAAATGCTTTTGTTCCAAAGTGAAGAATCTTTGTGAACAGATGCTATAGTTCTCTTGTTAGGATTGTAACAATGAACACGTAGCAAGGGAAAGTAGCTCCAATAATAATGAAGTGACAGCCAAGGAAAATTGTCCCCTTTCATAACTTAACCCTTTCACCACTGTAGACCATAATGGACTCATCCAGAGCAATTCATGGTAGAGTCTACTAAAGTTACATAGGGGTAAAAGGGTTAAAACAAGTACTGGTAATTGGAAATTAATTCAGTCTGCCAAGGTTACTGGTTACTTTTACTGTGAATAAATAATAAAGATTTAAATTATAATTCACAATGGACAATACATCCATAATTTATGTTTAATAATGATGTAATAAAAAGGCATGCTTTGATATAGTAATGCAAATTTAGCTGGTAAATATACATGAAGTGACATGTTGATACCTTTGTGTGGTTTATATAATAACAACTGTATATCATCAGATGTACATGTATCAACTGTGATGGCAAAATACACTTCAGATGTCCAAAACTGTAATATAGCATAGATGGGGTCTTTCTCAAGTGCTGCTAATGTTATATATACACTGTATATATACATTAATAACTGTCCATTTTTTTTCAATTACATATACATGTAACATGCTGTTGCCTTACTGGGAAAAAAATGTCCATAATATAAGAAGATAAAAATGTTTTAAGCTTCTAAGTATATTTTTTTATAACAAAAAACTATAACTAATGAGTTATTTTATAATTACATGTATACGTACTTGGTAGTGATAAAGTATACTGTACATATGTTACGCCGTTGTGTTTTACTTGATAAAATATGGCTGTACTTTATGTACATTGTATGTATTACTTAGCACTGTTTAACCGTTACACATATTACTGAGCATTACAGTTACGAAATCATTATTTTTATATTTCATCTTGGCTGTTTCATAGAGTTTAAGTTAGATAAGTGTTCATAGCTATTGTTTAATATCATTATTACACAAAAATACCAATTTGCTGTTGAAATTTTATGATGAATTTTATTTTCAAACCTGGTTATTTGTGTGAGTAGGTCTGAAATTGTCCATGTTATTTAAACAAAAAATATCCATTGTTGGCAGATTGTTTGTGGTGGCTCAACTTTCAACGTTCTTCTGTCTGTGATATGTGTAAGTTAATCAGTAATGTTTCATACAAAAGATTTACTTGTGTTGGTGAATTTAGAAAACCTCAAGGTCAAAAGCATATGAATGTATTTATATTCAACCTTTAACCTTGTAAATTCTAAAGTATTTGCCTTTCATTAATTGTGAATTACATGTAGCACGTTTATGTTGACATAATCCCAAATCATTTACGGTGTAGGTGTGTAGGTCTGTATGAAATATGTCTGTTTTACACTTTACTGGTATCACTGTTTTACTTGTCAATCTAATGACCTGGTGAACAGGAATATCATCTTTCGGGAGTCGCCTACAAATTAATCTGCCATAAAAAATGGATTATGTTCAAACTTTATATGAAAAAATAAAAAAATTGTATTTGTAAACTATGTTTGTCTATGTTTCTTGTTTTACCAATGATCTGTCACTTATTTTTGGAGTAACGAAAAACTTCAGTGTCCGGTGTACGTATTAAAACATTTGATTAAGTTAAAAATTTGGAAGGAAAGGTTGTCCCAACAATCTTGTTTGCAAAGACTGAAAACAGAATTGCTAAAGATACTGTATGAGTAAACTTTAGTACTTTAATAAAGTTTGCGTCGCTAATTATTGTTGTTTGACCTTCCAAAAAACAAATCCTAATGTTGATGATCTCTGCTTTACTAGCAGTTGTCCCCTCGAAGAAAAATAGTGCTGAAACAAATACAATGTACTATGCATTATTAACAAAATCAACAGCAGTATACGTACACTTTGTCAATCCCATGCTTAATTTGCCCTGATATGTAAAATACAAGTGAAAAGTTGTACTTATACAACATTGTGGCCAAGCTATTTTATTGGGGGCGTAAAGTGTTGGCCATGTCGGCCAATTTCCTTCTGATTCATGCACTTTCTCGCTCTAGCAACTTCATTGACCGATTTTGATCAAACTTTACACAAAGATTTAATACCTCAGATAAATCTTAACTTAAACCAATTTTGTTTAAACTTCATACAAAGGTCAAGTATGAAATTAATTCAAATGATATGTATTTCAGAAACCAAGGTTCAAGGTCGACATTAATACAAATTTGTCGAAAATTGCTTAATAAATGGGAGCAGGGCATTCTTGTCCGAGTTGTGAAGAAAAAAAATCCTAGATTGTCTACATCAAGAAAGTTTTACAATACTCTCACTTCACAGGAAATATCAACAACTTTTTTCAATACAGTGAGCAAAAGAAATATGTTTCTATTAATTAAGAGAAAAGGGTATCAAAAGAGGTTTCAAATTTTAGAGCCTTCATATAAAATCCCATGGCCCATGTACTAAATTATGTGTTCAGGAACATTGGAGATGTCCTAAATTGGAGCATTTTATATCCTTTTCCAAGATTTTCTTTTGTTAAAGAGATATAGAGACTGAAAAAGCGTATGGAATGACTATTCATGGAAATCCAAATATTTCAATATAATAATGTGATATTTAATTATTCTACACTTCAAGAATTGAAAGAATATGAATACACCAAAATAGTAGAATTTGGGAATTTATCTTTAATAAGATGTTGGAGTAAAAATAATTTATCCTTGAGCAATATTTCTTGCTTTCTAATTAAATTGTAAGTCATTGCTGTATCGTCACCTGCAAATGTTCATTCGTGCACGACAGTGATCAGAGTCAAATTTCATGTGAAAGGTTGTTAAGGTAAAGGGAACCACTGCACAAATTATGCGAAAAAGAGTTCCACATTATAGTTGTATTTTCTCCCTTGTAGATAGCATATTCGTCCCCTTGGCAATGTTTATCATATGCATGTAAAATCTCTGGATAGCAGGATTAGTATCTTTGCAGATTTGGCAGTGGATCTGTATAGGTCCAGTGTTTGACTTCTGGGATTTTTTTGAGGGAAATTTGAACAAGGGTAATTATAAAATGCATCACAAGATGTATTATTTTTATGAAATATATAATTTGATGGTACTTTTAACCATACTAACAGTTGTACAGCTTATTTTATAAGAGTATTTATGTTCACATCTAACTTTTAATGTTGAATTTATTATAAAGGATCATTGCTTCTGTCAAATTTTTGTGGTAGGAGGAAGTAAATCAGTACAATAGACTGGTACCTACACTAGAGTATCATAACAATTGTTGGAGCTGGTCTAGATCATCTGATTTCTCTTTTTTTGTTGCTGAAGAAATTTGCAATATTTTGTGCAAAATAAAAATATCTGGGAGTAAATTTTTGAAAGCAGTAACAACCATCACATGCAGTAAACCTTTAAATTAAAAAGATGGAAATTTGAAAAGACATTTATTTATGATGGAAATACTAATTAACCATATATTTCAATACATGAAATATCTGCAAGCATGAAGCAGAGTTTAAACATTTTTTAGTTTTCAAATTAAATCTGTGTTGAGAAATCTGTGTAAATTTTGGATGCATTGCTCTTTGAATCATTTATTTGTAGAATGTCATTCTATGTAAAAAATTCTACTAAGCAATATTTTATCATGTCAATATTGATTAAAAATATTTTAAGTAACAAAGCGAGTCCTTAGTTGTCATTTGAGTACTCCGGTGAGATATCCTGGGTAAGATTACAGAATATCTAAAGATTTAACGATCCTTGAACCACTGACAAAAACTCAACTGTAATTACGCATTGGAAGGTGTTATTCAAGCATGACTTTATATGGCTTGGATAAATCATTTCTGAAAAGAAAGTCATACCTTGCAGTACATTTGTGAAAATATAATAAATATAAAATAAATAAATGTTATCAACAGTTTTCTAAGAGTAAAATTTCTTTGGGGCTAGACCGAGATTTAAAACCAGGACTTCAGAAATTATTATAATATTACTCTAACCAACTGAGGTAGCTGGTGGTCAACAGAAGTGCCCTGCCACGATTGTGCTACTGCTATATCCCCCCAAAAAACTAAGGGGACTCTTCTGTTTTTGCAGAGAACCAATAGAATATCTTATCTAGTGCTTCCCCGCAGTGGTACATGGATCCCTGGAGTACACGAGAATGCTTTAGGACATATTTCTCAGTGATTAGATATTTGTATGTATAAAGGGAGATAATTCCAACATTAAATACAGATATAATGCAAAAGTTTTAGAGGTTTATATCCCTAATGGTGTTATACAGATTGATTGACCTACCCAAGTTTGGATTACCTGACCTTATTTTAATTTCAAATTTGGTGATTTAAGTTTATACATAAAATGACAGAACAACAATTTGACAAAGTTAGATAATATTAAAAACAAATATGTGAAATTTTGATAAACATTTATCTCATTTGTACTAGCACTAGGCCAATTACGACTTGTTACCTATTAAAAGATTGACTCCCAGCTGAGTAATACATATATCAAAAACTTGCAGATTTATATTTCCAGTAGTTAGCGTTTCCTTCCTTAAAATTGAAAATTCGTAACTTATACATTCATTTGCTCTCTAAGGTAATTATAAACGCCCCGCCACTTATAACCCTACGCCCCCCCACTTATAACCCTACGCCCCCCCACTTATAACCCTACGCCCCACCACTTATAACCCTACGCCCCACCACTTATAAC
>JAUMHH010010281.1:0-11139 GCA_032359455.1 Chlamys rubida
ACTGTCACCCTTTGGGTGGCCATTTCAATCACATTTCTTGTTTGAGTTATTCTTGTTATGAGTGGAGAGGCATAAAGATTATTATCCAAGAATCCAACGAAATTAAACATCCCACGAATATTAGTGAGTTCACAGTAGTTTCCAGTTTAATGACAATTTCAAATCTTAATTAACGTTAAACATATGGGTATATGTTACACAAAGTGAAAAGTGAAAGGAGTGTAAGGAGTTTCCATAACGTTTTAGAGTATTTAAAAAAATCTTAATAGGTACATTTGTATTTAGGACAGTTGTTTGGTTGAAGTATTGTGCATAGTAGTATTTATAGACAATAATGATGTTGTTAGAAGCATTGTCAACTTTGTCGAAGACAAATTTTACCTTGCAGTTTAAGAAATCTTTTTAAAAGATATAATCAAGAAAAATTAATTCAAAGCCCTACTGAGATATAATATCTTAAGCCCAATGGAGATAATTCATTCCGGAAAGGGATGCATAGACTTAACATTGTATCTGCGTCCAAGATCACGTCATTATAAACTGCCTTATCTTTAGTAATCAAATGTCTGCATTAATCGATCTGTAACGGCATTACGTCTACTGGTCTTCGGTGATCAAAGAAATGTCAGAAGTAGACTGTTCCTTTTTTCTATATTTTATATCTTTAGTACATTCTGAGAAAACAAACGTATGAAGTCAGGTTTAGCGTACCTTTCCACCTCGTACATCAACCCTGCTATTAACTGTATAGCTGTTAATCGCTTCAGATGACATTTAACACGACTGATAGCAACAACCTGCAAACTTTCAGAATGGAGACGACAATAACGAATGTAATTCTGGATAAACCAGATATATTAAGAATTTATATAATTTAAAATGGACACATAGGGTCAAGGAAATTGGTCTAATTATCTGTTTGCTGGAATAAATTGTTTGGACAAAATTTGTTGATTGACTTTACTTAAAAGTGTTTCTCACCTAAATCTCCAACACCTCTTCTCCCCCTACCTCACCACCACCTTTATTTTTCTATTTTTTTCTGCTCATATGTTGATGACGTGAATTTTGTTTTTAAGTAGTGACAATGCGGAAATATTATAATTTTGTTTTAAGACCGGCACGATTCAGATGTTTAGGTATTTTTTAATTGTAAAGCACGCTTTACTCAGACTACGTCACAATGTGGTCGGGACCTGTCAAGACTCAAGAAATACACAAGCTACCAACATTTGACGTACATAGGCTAATCACTTAAATAAGGTAATGATAGCATAAGCTATACATATAACTGACTGATGTCGCTTGATGATAAACATTCATTACTCTTTTTCTGTAATGTTTTAGCTTGATTTTGGCTCCTCACTTGAGTATTTTTATGAACTCAAATATCTTAGAATAATAATAATCTTATAACTATTAAGATATCATTACAACGAATAACACATTACGTAAAAACAGAATAAAGATAGTCATGATTATGTTATACTCAAGCGAACAAAACTCGTTTAAACACTGTCGTTCTTATTCCATTTCATTTTATGACACTCGCTGAAGCTCGTTTGATAAACATGATATATGGTAACTCGTTTGATTAACATGATATGTGAGAACTCTTTTGATAAACATGATATGTAAGAAATCGTTTGATAAACATGATATATGGGAACTCGTGTGATAAGCATGATATATGGGAACTCGTTTGATAAACATGATACATGGGAACTCGTTCGATAAACATGATATATGGGTACTCGTTTGATAAACATGATATATAGGAACTCGTTTTATAAGAATGATATATGGGAACTCGTTTGATAAGCATGATATATGGGAACTCGTTTGATAAACATGATATGAGGGAACTCGTTTGATAAACATGATATATGGGAACTCGTTTGATAAACATGATATATGGGAACTCGTTTGATAACATGATGTATGGGAACTCGTTTGATAAACATGTTTTACGAGAACTCGTTTGATAAAGATGATATAAGGGAACTCGTTTGATATAGATCATATAATATGGGAAAATCGTTTGATAAAGAGCATATGATATGAAAACTCGTATGATAAACATCTCACATGATGATTAAACTTGGCTGAACTCATTTGAATTTGATAAACAAAGTATGATATCGGAACGTTCTTTGATTGCATCTAAACTCGATCGATAAACATCTTATTCTACGAGAACTAAACTTTTGCTTAGCGTGATGTAAATGAATAGTTCTTTGTCCTAAGGTGAGGCGATTCACCTATTTTTCAAAAAGAAATAGTTTATGTCTCTGGGGAAAATCTTGGGAGCCCTGATTTGATCCTTTTTTCTTTTGCGTGTAAAATTTTGTTTGAGAGGTTTATTCTGATGAATAACATACCGACATTCGTCATTCCCTTAACCGCTTAGTGTGGGCAAGTGTACACCTCGTTCACATTTTACTGTGTCGCTGCTAGACATCAACTTATTACTATTTCATTTACTGATTCTCCTCAGTAATTATAAATCTACCTCAAGTACCCATACAGATAAATACATAAACATTGAAAATAAAGTAAATGACCAAGATCTACAAGACAGTTTAGCTGAGAGTTTTAGGCACTGAATGGAATATTTACATATGAGCTATATTAGTTATGTTGTACATTCCTTTTTCTAACATTTATTTTCCTTTTAACACCCTTAGACGGAAAATAAATAATGAGGACATGTGTAAACTTTAGAAAGATGACACAAGGTCAAATGCATTATAAAACCATCTAATGGGGAACCCTTTATTTAAAAAATTAACAATTGATTTTTTCAAAGTGATTGCACACCCCTAACAAAGGAAATCAGTGTGTTTAATTGTTTTACTCATGTATTCCTCTTTCGCAATTTAAGTACTCAAATCACACGTCTGTTCATTGTTAAATTCGTGTCCCTTTTATATTTCATTAGGAGTTATACACACTGGTAGTATTGACAATTCTTAAAAATATTATATATGTAATTACATGTTAAAAGCTTAGCAGCTTTCACTCTTCATAGGGCTTCTCCGATTTATAAAGAACAAATGTAAAGAGTTAAATCACAGAAGCAGGCGTATGAAAATTCTTTTTTATAAACATGCTGTTTTACATAGTAGGTGCCAACCTAAAAACTTAAAACGTATATTGACGTGCTCTAAGTATGATGAAACTTGTGTAATACCAGAAGTATCCAAGTGTAAGACACCAAGATGCAGTTCATGTCAAATGATTATTGAACGTAGTACCTTTATTTTTGATAATGGTTTGAAATTTACAGTAAAGGATAATATGAATTGTAAAGCAAATAACGTAATTTATGCAATAATTTGTTCCGAATGTCGTTTTTTTCTCATCGGTCAAACAAGCAATGAACTCTGAACACGCATGAGTGAATATAGACAACAAACTAAATACGAATCTTTACGAAATCTACATACGTTAATAAATATATATATAAAACCTCGTCTCAACAGGTAACAGAAAATCTGTGCGCTGGTTTGTCTACCACTCATGTGTACATTGTGACGTCACGATAGTAGTGTGATGACAAGTAACTGTGACGTTGACGTTGTCCTTTCAAATAAATATGAAGAGCTCTGTGAAGGCTGAAATATACTAGTTTTGAAGTCGGTCATTGTATCTTATTTGTCTAGGTGTATGTTAAGGTGTGAACTGACAAAACAGTCAGAATTTGTGTGTAATTTACTGATCAACTGTCACATAATAAACATTATTTTGGACTCGAGCAAGTGCTCTTTCATTAAGCAACAGAACCTGGTGATACACAAACAAAAGGTACAACAGTGTGTGGAGAGATTGATCAAACCAATGGCCTTAATTAATCATAATCCATATAACGTACATAGTAACGAGAGTAAGATAAGCATAATGATCAAGCATGATGAGTTTGGGGACCGTTTTCTCCGACACGTTCAGAAAAAATATTTATAGAACCATATGTTTCTCTTGGGAATACATTTTCTCTATATCCGAACGGGAAAACATTTGCCATGAACTAAATCTAACCAAATAGTGGGTTACCAAAAGTGTTTACCAACGCCTAGCAGGCTCATCCAATGATTTAAACTTTATTTAGTTTACATCAGTTATAAAACAAGTTTTTTACAACTTATACTAATCACTCTTGTTTGCCCGGATGCAAGCGCATGGGGGGTCTTACTGTCGGTGAAAACCGGAGTACCCAGAGAAATCCCGGGCAGGTGACCCCCATACCTTTTCACGTGCGATCGGGGAATGGAAACCCGGCCGCCTTAGTGAAAGCAAGTGCGCTATGTAATGCGCCACCCGACCACCCTCATCGAATGAGTAAGGAAACCTATAGTGGTTGTGGGAGAAAGGCTTATCTTCGTTGTTTGCAGTCAGAACAAAAACAAGTACATTCTGTCGATGACGTAAGATCAATTTAATCAGATAATGGACATATAATAAGCATTTAAATGATAGACGCTCTGATACGTAATCAAATGTTTTCTGTGTTTTGTGGCACCTAAAGAAAAACAAAAACAAAAACATTTTTAAAAAATGTGTTTTCGATGTGACCTATAATGCATCACGTTGTATGATTGATATACCGGTTAGTGATATTGCTTAAAGTTAAAATTAACAAATAAAGTGTATTTAAAAGACATGTACAATTGGATGAGTTATTGAATAAACCAATCTCAGATTGTCTATGCCAAACCTCGAATAGTCCAAAATCGTAATACAGAGGAATGTGTACCAAGACCCACTTTACACGTGGAGTTTTATTGTCATTTAGAACATGTAATCTTAAACCCTGTATATTCCTAAGAGAAATAATATGAATATTGTCATCCTGATCAAACTATTGTTGAAGTAAAGAGATATATTAGGCATGATGACATACCATGCTGATGTTTCTTTGATCTGTTCTACTCCTTCTCAGTCCTCACACTCGCCGTTATGTACAAAGTTAAGATTGCTGTTGAATAAAAAACATCAAGGTAACGTACAAAAGATTTACAACTATGTTATAGGTAAAACATATTTAAGGTCAATACTATTATTTCTGTTATTTATTTATTAATTAGATATCTTTGTTTTTGATTTCTTATATTTCAAAGTCGAAACCCATACTATAGATATGTGAATAGCACCATATCATATTCAATATATATACCAAAAAAAAAACATGAAGCGTATCTCTGTTATCTCTGCTGAGCACTTACTGGCATTCCATCTCTTCGTTGGTATCGAATGTAATACCATACTCGGCGCAAACTTCGGTTCCATCATGTGTCAGCCCTTCTAGGCATGTCTACAAAGTGACGTGATCCAAAATAATTAAAATTATTGATACAGATTCTATGTGCTTATTTATTATACTACACCTTTAAAGATAGCAACTATTCTCGACTGCACATTGAAAACATTGTCAAGTTACTAAATTTCAAAAGTGCAACAAAATATCAGCATTTGCTTAAATGTTTTCCAATTGATGTGATTCTTTAATAATTAATACATTTTATTATAATATTAAGTACAACTTCAAGGCTGTGTACATTAACTTCGATATAATTATAGCCTTTTCAACAGTTCACATTTAATGTCACGTCACCTCAATGTTATCACAAGTGTCATGACCCTCTATTTCGTCTCCCCTGAAGTGAAAAAAAATAAATATATCTCGTTTAATTTCAAAATGACTCAATAGAGAAATACACTAAACGTTGATATTGCTTCATCCTCAATACTCCAGGGGTTACCTTCACTTACGCTCTGTGCTACTATGGAATATGTCATAGCAAATTCGAAGGTTCAGTGTGTACCACCTTGTGGATGAGACAAGAAAACTGGATTGGTTCTTTGATGTACATCAAAAGAATCTCGCTTGAGCGTTACGGTAAAATTGAATGGCTTTAAAGTCGGGTGTCACCCCTCTTAAATCTTCAAAGGACAGGTATCAGCCTAGCGACGATTGGTCAGGTGTTTTTACCCAAGACCAATCAAATAGCCATGTGCGTGAATTCAATGTTGCTATGACATATTCCAGGGGTGGAGAGAGCGTACATGCAAGTCATCGTAATCCCTGGAGTATCGAGAATGGTATTTCTCGAATGAGTTGCCCGTATCATATTGTAATTCAGTGACTAAATACATTTGACAAATAGGTATCATTTTACACCAGTAATTTAACAGAGTAAAACTCTGTGAAGTAAACAGTATCTCCTACTTTACATCCGAGTGGCTCAATTGCAACTTATACCGGAATTCTTATTTTACATTACCGTGACTCGAGTGTTACATTCACAATAAATAAACATAGTACATAAAAACTCAGAAGTTGTTGAAATAGTTTCATACAAATGCGTAATCACATTATTACATCCCTAAGGCCGAGTTACATTGTATATACTCACGCACACTTGAGCTCACAGAGGTTGCTGTATGTCCCGTCCTCTCCACACCATGGGTCGTCTTCGGCATCACAGTCACACTAGACCGGTAAAGGTACGTTTATATGTAATCACATGACCTATTTCTTATCGTTTTATTTATTACTTATTCTTTATTGAGTACTAATACTTACCAATTAATCAAGTCATTTTTCATTGTTCTATTTTTTTCTAATATCCAAGACATTCTAACCTGTATTCATTAAGTAATGTAAACATGCGCTATTACTTTGTTAGACGTCACTGGTATTGGTAATAATATTAAATTTGTAAGTTTGAACGATTTGATATGATTTAAATTCCTCAGTTATATTAAATTCCTCAATGATGTATTTTTTATTATCTTTAGTTGGTACAATTTACAGGAAACATGAGTAATATGATTTTGTATTTGAAAATAATATCAAAATCCAAATATATGGTTGATTATCTTACCGAAGGTTTTCCGTTGACAACTACGATCACAACCAACAAAGCGAACAAGGTACGGGGCATCATGACACTATAAAGAAAATTGCAGTGTTGCCCTTTGAAAGTGCCAGCAAGCGACAATAGAGATAAAAGAGAGTGATGATAAATTGAGTGACAGGCCAACAAAACAAAAGATAAAAAGAGGAGCAATATATACCTAAATTACACTAATAAATATCTAGGTATTATTTCTTACTAAAGTAAATATGATTCTTTTACGAGTATATGTAAATGTTAACAGGTATATTACTTTACACTTGTTTCTAAGCACTCACCCACACACACACACACACCCTCTCTCACACACACACACACAAACTGTATTACTAACACTTTTGAAATGTAAACATATGTGTTATTTACGTTTGTAAAATTAAAACACATCTAAAATATAAGCACATCAGTTAGTTTTTTGGTTTTTTTTAAGTAAATATGGATTTTGGTATCGCTTGTGAATTGTTTACTGTTATGAAATGAAAACATGTATGTTAGTTACTCTTATGAAATGAAAACATGTATGTTAGTTACTCTAATGAAATAAAAACATGTATGTTAGTTACTCTAATGAAATGAAAACAGGTATGATAGTTACTCTTATGAGTGAAAACAGGTATGTTACTTACGCTTGTGGCAGGTACAACAATTAACAGCGGTTAACAATGCAGTGTGACAATCAAATAGCAAGTACTGTGGCTATTTTATAATAAATGGAGACCAATCAGAATCTATTCTGTAATGTAATGAATTAAAGAAGGCGGAGTTCCCTGGTGTGTGCGTGTGCGACATTAACGAAATATTTCTGTGTCAATCACCGCAATCGATTAAAAAGGCTTTTACTGGGCGTGTTTATGAATAGATGTTTTATGAGGTCTTCTTATGTTTTTTATGGAAATATATCACCGATTGAAAAGGTAATATCTCTGACATTAAGCCTGTATTTAATGCACGTTAAAGTGAAACAGAATATGTCTAAATAATGAGCAATTTGTAAATATATATATTTGTATCTTGTAAGATGAAAACAGAAATATATCACAATTGAGGGGATTTATAACAAATGTATCAAGGTCATGAAGTACGCGTACTAGCGTAACTGCTTTTGACCATCAATCTCTTCTTGTTTTTCTTATACGATGATAAACGGTCTCTACTTCAAAAATAAAAAGGTTTGAGGAATTATATTTTGTGCATATGTCGTTATCAAAGAACACCTTGTATTGAATCTGCACGTAGGCATACACAATGTATTCTGTAAACGTGCCGCCCCCAATCAATCATGGAACACGTTTAATAAACTAATTGAAGCAATCGATCTATTATAAATAATTGTATCTTTAAAACCCACTTTTATGGTAACAGAAAGTTCTCAGAAAATGTCGTTAAACTTAGGATGCTGAACCAAACTCCACATCTATACATGTATATACGCAATTTACATTTAATACAGACAAAATGAGAAGACAATATAATCATTTAAAAATGTGTGGTGATACAACGTAAATAATACTCATT
Source organism: Chlamys rubida (assembly GCA_032359455.1). Classification (NCBI taxonomy): domain Eukaryota; kingdom Metazoa; phylum Mollusca; class Bivalvia; order Pectinida; family Pectinidae; genus Chlamys; species Chlamys rubida. The sequence continues at coordinate 8,433 of JAUMHH010010281.1, forward strand.
AGGAATTAAAACAAAACTTGATTCATCGGGCTGTACGCAACGACATAACACTATAAAAAAGGTAACAGATGCATTCGCACGTAGTTAATGTCAATGTTATACATACTTGAATATAAGACTAAGGACGCTGCTCCTAGTAGCTTCTAAGACAGACATGACACTATCTTAAGTCTGAGGCACATCAATTCTTGCGTATGTCCTTTTGCATTAATAATATTGGATTTCTTTCTTTATTAATCACCATTGCATCATGCTTTGTTTATTAAACCATTGCATCTGATATGAAATACATAATTTCAAACAGACTTCTGTAAAATTACCTAAGATCCATTTCTCCAACTAGTTCCTGTTTTGTGCTTTATTTCTGGTGTGGTTCTATCGGGCGTGCTATGTTTCACAATAAGCATTATTCCGACTGTCGCAGTAACTCGATATCTTTTTGTTTTAAAGTCTTGTTTATTTGCAGTGATAAACGAAGCTACGCATTAGATATATATATGTATATATGCGCATATATTTTAAGACCATTATTCTAAAACAAACACTCCACATATGTATTCAATAACCCACAAAACTAGCTGGCAATAACATGTACCAATAAGCATATATGAAAAGTCTGGCAAAGAATTATTTATCCAGCTGTATGGCCACCAGCATGGTAACCGGAAAAACAGCAACCGGGAAACCAGTGCAAAGCACGTCCTGATCCAAGCAGTTGCCTATTTACCAAGGTGATGGCCCCATGGATCTTTGCATCTATCCATCTAGAGTTATCTCCCCATTTACTATTACATTACTACCGAATTATGTAAGTATGTTCCTTGGGAAGACCAAGTAGACCTATCCATGATACGTGTACCACTTTAATAAGATAGGGTATTTGCTTATTGAAACATGTAATGTTGCCAAATTGCCAGAATTCCGCCACACAGTAAGATAAGCTTAATGCCCCAATCTGGCAATCAATTCTAAGGCTCTGGAATGTTGTTTTTTGGTGTGTTTTTTTAATGAGCTATAGGATAATATACGGCAAATCGATAGACACTATCAATATAATAGCCATCAAGTTTAAATCCCTATAAATTGAAATCTTGTGGCGATATGGGCAACAACCGAAAAGCAGACTTGATTTTAGAATTTGCTAATAATGCCCCGCTACATAAGTTTTGGATTAATTCAATAGCAGCATCACATTTTCTATATTCAACCAAACAAAGCGCTAGATCAATACCAGAATTGACAGAATTGTCCTTATAATAAGATATACATGAATTAATCGAAACTCCCCAGGGGTACTTCTTTTAATCAAGACCAAAAGAGGGAATCCTCAAATCAGATAATGGCTTTTCCTCAAATGGATTAGCCACTCTCCCTACATCTATCCCCTTGTTAACTTTCTTGAATTGAGGGCTATATCCATATTGTGTCTGACTAAAGCTAAATTATCACAATCATTGTCTTCTCTTATCCTTTGCTAGTGCAAAGAAAACGCATGTGAAAAACAATCCACAAGCTCTTTTGTAACAATGTTTTCAAGGTATTCTTGTAATATCTGCCCTAACCATTCACTTTGTATTGGGGTTTTGCCAAGGCTGTGATCAAACAGGGATACCCCTTTTCACCTTTGGAACCCTCATCTGAGGCTCGAAAAGCCTTGCACTGTGTTGCACTATTTTCTGCACTTGTACTACAAATATTCCAAGGGCATGGAACTGTTTAAGTTTAAGAAAAGATTGAACGTCTGTCAGATTGAAGTTACAGCCAATATGAATGCAATCTTTCCATAGAGTTAATGGCAAATGGAAAGGACATATGTAAATATTCATTGTTGAATGATTGTAGCTAGACGTAGCCTGATAATTCCTCCCCACACCCCCAGCTTGAGGAGTCATTAACCGGAGCTAAAGGTTAGTATTAATCTTATTCCAGGGTTAATCAGGTGATTGGCTCAGGCGTGGCCGAAATTGCTCATCATAAACTCGCCAACCCACTGACACACCTTGTAACGCCACCCCACGTATAGTTCTAACATATTGCAATAATTCTTGACTTTTTATGGGAAAACTTGCCAAATAAATGGACATGAAGATATGAAGCGCATCTGTCCATTTCTCGGTATTCGTAAGTTTTTCCTTACATGTGGACGGATGTGCCTCACTCATCCCGCTAGATACCACAACTGTCGGCGCACTTCCTACAGTAGAGTGCAGACTGTTTTGACGTAGTATCGCACTAGGTAATAGGTGCATAAGCGGCATAGGAACACATGGGTTTATATAAATGTGATAAAAATACAATTCAATTAAAACGGAGCAATTCCCAGTCTATCTGAGAACCACCCGCAGTATCTCCATCTTGAATATGTCAAGGGAGGCCTAATCTGCGAGTGATGCCTGGGGTGTGTTCCACAATCGGATGGTGTCAGGGTAGAAGGTTATCCAGAAGGTCTTTGTACGTGTGAGAAGGGCACCAGGAATTTGAGGTGGTGACCGCGCAGAAAGACGGCAGATGGAATCAGATAGGATATCGGCACTTCCACTAGGCCATGGACGATACGATACATCATCACTACCTTAGCCTTGGCACGTCGTTCCTGCAGGGTGGGCCAGTTGAGTTGGGTTATCATGGATGCGGCGCTGGTGTTGGTCTGGTAGTCGCCAAATATGAATCTGGCTGAGCGCCTCTGCACCCTTTTTAGCCTCTTGAT
>JAUMHH010010292.1:0-11139 GCA_032359455.1 Chlamys rubida
ATTGTCCAATAACTTAGTTAATAATATATACAAATGATAATAAAAACAAGATTGGCATAATTCTGTACTTTAATTATCATAGAAAAATGCAAAATTTATGTAACAGAACTTATGGAGGGCAGTGTATGGTGTGTCATGACAGTCGATAGGCGCGTAATTGATATTATGGAAGACGACCAAGGACGACCAGTTATCTCTGTCAAGTCAGGTGACATATTCAACCCATGAGGCGCTATACGGCCGGACAAAAGCCACTTAATGTCTTCATCATATATATGTTCAATATCTTGAAATATATGTAAACGAAGTGTGTTTAGAAACAAAGAAGTGTCCATCTTAAAATGTGGTTGTTACTCCAAAAATGAAAAAACAGTGATACCAAAAATATCCATTATTTGAACAGTTTCTAAATTAGTGCTATAAGGCAACCACAAGTAAAACATAAAAATGACTCCTTGTTATCCCTTATACTATACAGGTACGAACGACTCGGATTGGCTAGTTACCCATATATGTATTTTGTGAGGTTGTTTGCCAGGTCAAGTGCTGAGCAAGGGCTCTCAAGACATCACACGTACATGTGCTACACAGAATACGTGTCATGGATAAAGAGATGGTGACTTATGGCGTAATCTATGGCAGCCAACTTTATATGTATACCTCAGTCAGGTACCTGGTATATACTAATGGGATTTCTTATGGGAATACCTCTACTTCTTTATGATACATCTCTGTTACATATAACGGGATTTTTAATCAATTAATAACAATTTTTAATTTATTAAATGATACATAAGCTGTTTCCTGTTTATCTAAAGACGTGTACTAAAGGAGTACTGAGTCAGTGACAATGACATACTCTATAAAAGTAAGGATTTATATTTCTAATATACGTCGCTGGTGAAGTCGGGGCGCTGTAGATATAAATGATGTGTACAGAAACGTCCCACTGACAGTTTGATTAAAACCTTAACCCAGATATTGGTGTACTGGGTGATATAATTGGTTAACTGAGTGGCAGGTTGTCCATCAGAAAAGAGTTATACAGTACCGATCAATAAGAACGTCAGTAAACAGGTGCTATTTTCGCGAACTTATTCTGAATTAATTTTAAGTGTACCTAATGTGCAATAAGATATGTATGAACATTCTTAATTTTACCATTTAGCAAATAAAGCGAAAAAATGCTAGATGTGGAATAACACTGATGTGCTGTATATTATGCGCTAACACATTGCATATTAATCAAGGAGGTGTATAAGGTATTTTAAAATCTTAATTCGAAGTATACTGATACTTAGACTACAAATTTCTCAAATAGCAAGTTCTTAACTAGGTTCCCTTTGGTACACAGACGGTCGATGCTTGCGTATTACGGTCAATCACGGCAATGAGAACTGATTAAAATATATATATGACTTACCACTCTTTTGGTAATCCAGCTTAGCTATAATTGAGTAACCAACAGTAGCTTATCCTACTCTAATGCTTAACATAATACATATTTATATATCTTTTCTAAAAAGTTTCGGTGTCTGGCAGTCATGCAAAAAAGCAGATTTCAAACGTGCTAAATACAGGAGCGATGGGTTTAGTTATAACCAGAAAAAAGTACTAAATACAGGACGGATGGATCTAGTTCTGACGATCAAAAAGTAATATATATAAGACGAGCTGATGTGTTTTTTATCAGGATAAATTGTTTGAAACAAAGAAAGCCAGGAAACCCTTGAAAAAGTATAAAGAAAACAAGAGAAAAGTAGACGAGGGCCAACGCGAAATCGGGTTTAGGCGAGGAAGCAATAGGTTCGAGGTTGGGAAGTTATCAGATCTAGGATAGGATTAATATGATCTTAGTTTGGAGTAATCGAGTCTAGGCTGTGAAATAATTGATTCTAGGCTATGCAGTAAACAGATCTAGGATATGAAGTAATCAGATTTAGGATATGAAGTAATCAGATTTAGGATAGGAAGTAATAGGATCTTGTACATGTATTGGTCATGAATAACTGTATAGGTTTCATCATGAATTCATAAAAGTCACTTATTTTATGCGGATTTTGCAATCATGATCACTTTGAGATATACATGCTACTACTATTATATGTTAATTGTCACGTTTTAGTAATGCAATGTTATTGACCAAGGTTAACTCAACCTATTTACTGGTACATTCTAGATTACAAGAACGCCAGACTATATCTATCTTGGGTTTCTAATATTCAATTTTAATTATGAAGCAGACCTGTTCATAGTTTACATATGGTACATCACTGAAGACAGAGGAGGTTTTGTAAGATCACAATGGTATGCTCGAAGTTTTATGACGCTATGGTAGATATTTTCCTAGTTCACTTCCAAGATATAGCTTCATGTATACTAATCTCCATCGTTAATATTATAACCAAAAACTCAGCATTAAACGTATTGTATACTGAACTAAAAGGTGGTCTCTATCAAGCGATGATAAAGTAACAAAACCATTATAACATACCTTTACAGAGGGGACACACCACCTAAGTCCACCCCAGGGCCATCCCGGCCCATGGGCTTATCCTGACCTCCAGGTCTTAAGTCTATATATATACGACCATATTAGGTTACAACGTCATTATCCTTCATTAGCCGGTAAATACTGACAGACGGAAAAGTTCACAATTTGAATAATTCCCTATTTCATGACGCCTCTTGGTAGTATTCCTAATGGAGGGTAGTTTTACTGTGGTGGCCCGACCATAGCCTGCGTTAATCTAACGTCTGTTGCTAGGCATGTCGCATTAATAGGCTCTTCGGTCCGATATCAATTACGTACAGAGTGAAACAATAGCCCAGTTCACGTATATGCATTGTTCCAGGAGTGCTTTGTCTAGTGTTCGGCCACTATTAAACTATTTCAAGGGTCATCGGTGCTATAGACTTTGCGAGACTAATTGCCGAAACTTGGTCCATTCACCTGGTTCGTTCACGTGATATTGCTTTTGTCTATCTTACCCACGGCACAGGGAGCCAGCTATTTGACAGCTTGTTATTTCAAAACGCTTAACAATATAGATATTGATATCAGTTTTGGACGCATCTGTCTGAACTATTTTTTCCAACTACATACACGGTTACACCTACATTATAAATGTGAGACTGTTGATGTTCTCGTCCAAGTACATCTTCCATTAAAATGTTTATATCATGTTCACGGGAGCTTCCATTGAACATTAATACTTTAACATGTACAGAATCACTGTTTCCGCCTGTATTGTTCCGCCTCAACACTTTTTATAGCTTTCGGCCTGTGAAGTTATAGACGATATAAGCTGTTCTTGACCACATGAACAGTGCACACCTATAGGTAGATGTAATCCCTGTGAGAACAGAACATCAGATCTATAATATCGTTTTCCGAAGTTGAAGTTGATATGTTGTATTCGTTTTAACAGTGAATACTACAAAAGGTATATTTATAGTGTGTGGTCCAAGGACGGTCATTCTCAGGTACAGTCTTACTCATATAGCAAAAATAAAACTTATTATTTCTTAACCTGTTTTGTTAAAGTTCAAATGCTGCAATTAATAACTACGGTCCTCAGAACAGAATTTTTTCTTCTGATAACCCGACACGTTAATAAAATCTCATTTTATTATGCTAATATGTTCACAGTGATTTTGTATATAGTCGCGCTGATGACCACTGTAATACAGACAGGGACAACATTCTGCAGTGGTATAGACAATGACAGTAGGAAAGAACGGTGATACACATTGACGACTGCCTTAGAGCAAACACAAACCATTGAAGAACATTTTCATTTGCCGGAAAACGAATTACGTTAATGGTTCTTGTGTAATAACAGTTAATCAAGATATCTACCGCAAAGAACAACTAACTTGTAAACGGAAGGTCAATATTTTTATTCCGACAATATTATTACCTGTTTATCTAAGTCGAATTGATTTTAAATGATATATTAATCCTTGAATGATGATAAAAAATTCATCAAATCTATATTGGAAGGGTAAGGTCACTTTTCATTAAACGTAGAGATGATAAGGGACTTCGTGGTATCTCTTCATTATTTAACTGATTTCAAGTATGCACTTAAAGGCAATATGCCTGTAAATCTCAATATTGCAAAATTGCATTATAGTTGAAAGAACCATCAATTTACAGTATATCATTGCCGATATTGCTATTATGAAATATTGTCATTTTCATATAGGTGACATCTTGCGTATTTGTTCGAGATAAGAGTATGTAAATAACAAGGAACTGATAAACTATAGGGATTTAACGCAGGTCTTATCCAACAGCAACCATACAGTTTAAAGGGGTTGCCATATCCAGGTATAGTAAAAAGTCAGCATCAGAATGAAATACGAAAACCTTTTATGTTGCTATATAATTGTTGACGACACTTTCTGAGTTAAATACATGTGTAAACCTTCCTGTGCTCAGTTGATGTTTTTTGACAAATAAAACACCAATCTGTCATGTTATCCTACATATTATTGTTACATCACGATAAAAATAAATCCAGAAATTATGTTATAGTTATATCTAGTTTACAAAGGATATATTGAAAACCGTTTAACAAAAATAAACCGACATTTACGTAATAAGATTTAGATATTACATAGAGACAGCGAGATAGATTGATTCTCCCGGGTAAGTAAGCACTGTACATTAGTATATTGGCATTCCCATGCCCTTTTGTGTGATACGTATCTCGACACAAAGTCAAACCTTTAGAACAAAACACATCGTTAGGGAGATACACTAGATATATACATATACCTAGAGGTAGAATCGGTGGCCTATAACATAGTGGGTAGAAGGAATGTGTCCCTGGCTGATACGACAACAATTAAACTGGATTTTAATTAAAACTACATACAGTACAACAACTGAACAATTCTTATGTAGTGACGCGTTACAGTGTGTCTTCTGTAAAGACCACACACTCAATTCTTACCAGCTAATCAAGCACGCTGTTTACGAAAAATGATGGATAAGACTTCAGTGCGCTGTATTATTGAGCAGGTGTTAGTCCGTAACAGTATACCAACATGTCGTCAGATCAATGGTAGAATCGGACAATTTAACAAAGAAAATTTATAATTTCAAGATACATATGACAACTTTGAGATGTGATACTGAAACGTTATCAATTTGTTTAATATTTTGGTGACATTAATGTTACGATTCTGGTATTTTTGACAGGTTAGATTCAGTTATCCTGGCACGTCCTTAAATGGTAATAGCTGTTAATAGGGCGTAAAACACCAACAAACAACAAACAAAACAAAGATTCAGTGGTCCTAGTTATCACCTAAACAGTCAATAACACCTTTCTGTTATACACTGACGCAAAGGCTTATTTTCGTAACGTTATAGCATATTCTAGTCTGGAGAGTTAGGTTGTTTAACTAATCAAAACAACTTGTATATTATAAAGCTCAGATAAGTAGATGGGTAAAGTCAATCAACAGGTCAATGACTGGCGTTACTGTAGAACTGACGGGCGTGATGGTATAAGTGGCCGAATTCGGTTTTCAAATGTTTGAACAAGAGTGGTATTTAAAGTTAAAAGCAAGTCAAACTTCTTGAAAATGACTCCTGAAATATTACACCGCATAATTGTATTCAAAGTAGTACGTATGCAATGACTAGCTAAACACTTCAACAAAATGTTGTTGATATTTCATTCGCACCCTTGTTTGTTTACCATTTTAATCTCCACGAATATAAGTTAATGGGTGAGCTGTCCGCTCCATGTCTCTCACGATAGTTTATGTAGGAACCATTTACGAACTACTGGGAATCTTACGCAATGGATGAGTTATATAAGTTTTGTGAATATGAACTGTCAGTCAGGCCATGTCGTACAGTGTGTATTACCCTGGTGTTTGTGATCCCCACTACTCAGATGATGAATATATCCTACGACAAGGCCTACTTATTTAACAGATAATTCATAGCAAATAGGAGTACATATATTGATAGTTTTACGTTGGTTAGGGAATTTAGGGGTCCTTTTATATTGATGGTAATACATAGTGATTGTTTTATGTTAATGGGGATATATATTATTTGCTTACCATTGCTGGTTGTAATAGTTGATTTTTTCACATTTTTACAACTCATAGGAATTGCTTCACATTGGGGGAGACACATTCACCAGAGTGATACTATCCTGATCATTTTGAGGGAAAGATAATATCACTAAACGAATAGGTTATATCACTATAAAGGACTAGTGTTATCATGGAATTATTTACTGATATCACGTTATCACTATGGAGATATTACCAATTCACTATATATTAAAGTATCACTTTATCGATTAGTTATATTAATCACCATAACGAAATGTGACATCACGTTACTACATCACTTTATTACAGTGATATCGATATATGTTTTGTTTACATACTCTTTACTCACCTGGTTATCGTCTTTATGGAAATTCTATTTCTGTGTGTTTTTATCACAAAGTTTTCTGTGTGGTCAACCGAAGAGAGATTCTTCTGAAAAGAAAAGACAAAAAGCTTGTATATATCAGTTACTGTTCTATGTGAAGCTGTCATTAAAACCTCCAGGTGTTTTACGAGAGTGTATTTATAAACGATATCACCAATAGTATGCCTTCATTGATCTGACTTTCAACCTCTGTCCATCTTTGTGCTCATTGTCATGAATACCAACAATATACGTTTTACATGTACATGTTTATGGTCAAATATTGATGTGGGACTGAAACAATCATGTAATAAAAATAACTATTGATTTCTGAAGCAACCGCTTTGTCATTTGTTCGTACCTTTTACATTATTAATTATAGATCATATAGCAAACTGAATAGGGCGATAAGCATAGTAACTGACAGACGCGGCTTCGTGACAGATGTACAGTATATGATATATCGCGAACCATCCAGGCAGACACTAATTCTGTACTACGTCGAGCAGCTCATCCGCAGTTACACCACAATAACGCAGTATGGAACATCCGTTCCTATTTGATGGTGTCAATTAAAGCCCAATCTACCGTTCTATTGTAATGACATGTCAATGCAGTGTGTATTTCTGTTTTAGCTGTTTGACCACTCGTGGCCGGCAGTATGACGAGGAGGTTGACGGACGATTGTCCTCGTCCTGAATGCTCCTTTTGTACCTACAGAGATGTAATTATCTCACTCTGGTGTGGTCGATGTATCGATATGTATTCCTTTAGCGGTAAATAGCTGACAGCATACGGAGGCACGTTTAAATGGCACCAATAAGCTAATCGATGGGGCTGATAGTGGGACAAACAGTTAGTATGTGAAACAGACATTAACTGTCTGTATACAAATATGAAAACAGACACGTTACTATGCAATTTCGTTATGTATTAGTTTCTACCATTGGTATGTATTAGTATCTATTATTGGTATGTATAAGTGTTTACCACTGGTAGGTATAAGTGTTATCATTGGTATATATCAGTAGCTATCATTGGTATGTATCAGTATCTACCAAATGTACGTATCAGTGTTTACCATAGGTATGTATTAGTATCTACCAAAAGTACGTATCAGTGTTTACCGTCAGTATGTATCAGTATCTACCTTAGGTATGTATTTGTATATATCATTGGAATGCATCAGTGTTTACCATTGGTATGTATCAATATCTACCATTAGTAAGTACCAGTGTTTACCATTAGTATGTATCAGTGTTTACCATTGGTACGTATCAGTGTTTACCATTGTTACGTTTCAGTGTTTTCAAATTGTATGTATCAGTGTTTGTCATTGGTAGATATCAGTGTTTACCATTGGTAGATATCAGTGTTTACCATTGGTAGATATCAGTGTTTACCATTGGTAGATATCAGTGTTTACCATTTGTATATATCAGTGTTTACCGTTGGTATGTAACAGTGTTTACCATTGGTATGTATTTGTATCTGTCATCGGTATATATCAGCGTCTACCATTGCTAAGACGTGTTCGCTATGTCTGTAGTCTCCGTTACCTACATACGTTTCTAGATTTGTAGGCGACTATATGACGGGGACCACATGTGGGGCAGGACACACATAACCTCAGCTCACATGACTTCGCTGCCTGTATTAACGTTTTTTCACTTTGTTTCGTCTGTCCCTGTTGTCGCTTCGTGCTTATTTTTGTTATACCTCTGGTTAAATAGGTCAGTATTCCATATTACATTGTAGAAACTCGATTTCATAAACCATCGACTTTTGACACTTCCAGCCACTAATGGGCATCTTCCGGTCAGGACTCATTGTACAAATCAACACGTGTTAATGGACACAGGGCAAATATAATACCATACTATGAAAACAATATTTTTGGTGTTATTAGTATGTATAATTATCCGCTTTCGTAATTACGGAGGGTGTATTGCAGATCCAGAATATATTTTGACGTAATTTGGATCAATAAGATATATGAAAATAAATGAACGTAGAATGTTATCTGCTTTTGTAGATCCAGAGTGGGTATTTCAGAAATGTAATATATTTTGATATAATTTGGATAATAAAGATATATGTGAAATATTATGCTGTCTGGCTGATAAAACCAAGAGTGATATATATGATGTATGGAATATCTTATATTGGATTGGGAGTAACGGGGGTAAGACCATTCTATCACGACATATATATAGTGATAAGGAATTATTTCGCGCTCTATAAATCACGGCGGATCTGTTTATGTGCACGTTCGATGATAAGAGACACTGGTTATACTATCACTGTTGACACGGGACGACGGTAGTGTATTATACAGATTACCAATAGCCACTTGTGGCAAACAAACAATATTAACTGCTCATTTGAATGTCGATCGCCCCGTGACGAGGTGGTCGTTAATACTGAAGCGCCGATTGACGTTTGTCTGCTATACCTGAAGTTAGGGGAACTATAGGAAATTCAGCATTTAAATTGATCTCACATATTTTAAAGGCCCATCAAAACAACATGGTGATACAGAACCAAACGGAATACCCTCGCTAAACGGTAGCACACTGTGTCACAAGAGAAACGTAATAAACGGTAGAAATGACAAAAAAAGGTGTTTATTGGGACCCGTAGATTCAATGCCCTGAAGAAAGATAAGAAATGAGAGGTACGGGTTATATTTAATAGTGAATGTATACATGTACGACAAAACGGTCACTACCAAACAGGAACACCTTCAGTTTATACTTTAATAGAAAATTAAAGCGACAAAACTGTCAACTACTAAACGCATAACACACTCGCTCAGTTTATATGTATACCATACTGTAATAGTAAGTTAATACTATAAAACGCTTAAAGTACACATCATGCAGATGGCTGTCATACAATACTATCACTATTACTGGTATATTTGTATGTGTAATGCATATCCAATAGCTAGGAGAAAAACGGTCACTTCCCAAATAACGATCTACATCACACGGAAGTCGGTCAATTAACATCAACATCCCAAGGACAGCAATTCCATTATAGTTTTACAACAGATAGGCGTGTATTGAGTTTTGTGCCTTGTCACTGTCGTGTTGTTTGTCCAAAACGTGTTCAATGACAGCCACTAGTGCCGTGCTTGAATTTGTTTTCATTGTAAGTCAAAGAGAATGACATAACTTTGATTGTGGTGTTTACGATGGTGTAAATATGTCATCTAAAAGCAAACATCAATTTCAATACATGTCAATTTCCAATGTATGACATCAGACTGTTGTGTATGTCGTGTTGAAGGTTAAAGAACCGTTCCACAATGGTATAGAGCTTCAGTAATTTAACACTACATTGAAGGTTCACGTGAATTATTGATGTTTTCAACATTGTCAAAAATAAAAGAAAACAAAACATTTATTTTTGATTTAAAAAGTAATAACCCAACAATAAAATAACATTAACAGACTCGCATATATTACAAATGTGCCGGGAGAAAGTTCCTTTTCTGTTCCTTTGAGCTACTGAGACGTGTTAAAAGTAACTTCCATTCATTAAGTGTTTCGTATAGTGTGTTTCCACTTAGATATTACAGTCAATAAGTATATTTTCATGTCTAAAATATGGAGTTACAAAATCAGAAACTTATGATCACGCGTTGTAATATCAATATTTTTATTAACACAGACGGGTGATCCTTAAATGTATCCCCACACACTTTACTATGTGTAGCCACAGATTATACAAAATGTACTACATGTACAATGTATTACTGTACTATGACCGGATTAGGACGGGTTTCAAGTCAACGCTCAGTAAGATACAGCTCAGTGGTCTTCTTTAACCAGCAAATCGGCAAAAACACATTTAATAAAGCACTCTACCCTCTTTAAGCGGTAAATATGTTCTATGAGAAACACAAAATATAACCAAAATGTTACATACATATTTATAGATTATCACCCCGTGATCGTCGTGATCCTCGGTCTGTGACAAAGGTTAACACATAGTTTGCGCGGAGGAATACCATGCACCTTAAACTATTTAGAAAGATATTTTTAAAACAATATTATCGTCAGTGACTTCTCCATATCCACATTTACGCTCACATTAGTGTTGTTTTCCTCACAATATGTTTTCATAATTTTATAATGATTTGTTTATGACGGATTATTTCCTTCCGTCGTTAACCTTTGCGTGGTGCAGGGCATCACCTGGCGCAAGCAGACGTTCTTTTCTTTTTTAGAAAATACGTTACCAAATTGGAAAATTAATTCTCAAGATTTTCTCAAGTTATCCTCAAGTCATTCTCAAGTTGTTCTCAAGTCATTCTCAACTCCTTCTGGAGTATTCTCAAACAGACAGCCCGTGATCGTGAATGTATCATGCTACCGATAGGTGGTATACAGTGGTATCTAGATAGTAACTGTACACTTGTAGCCATATCCGTTTACCATGCGTCTATTTAGTAACACTTTGTCAGTCAACTCTGTGTATCAGAGTAAAAAACACAGCAACAGTAAATTGTGTCGTTTATCAGAGTAAGACAACATTATTTACAACAATCTACCGTGTGTCGTTTATCAGAGTAAGACAACATTATTAACAACAATCTACCTTTTGTCGTTTATCAGAGTAAAACAACACTACAACAGTCTACCGTGTGTCGTTTATCAGAGTAAAACAACACTACAACA